>JAULBM010054368.1:0-10452 GCA_032357055.1 Geukensia granosissima
TTAAATACACCAACTCTCGCAATTCACAGCTGGGATCAAGTGTGTCTTAATCCCTAATTATCATTTTCCAACTGGCACAACTGTCTCCCTTTAAACTAAAGCGAACGTTACCCCTTGCACGGGTTATTATCCACAATACTTTTACACTATCCAGCAGCGGGCGAACTGCCTATTATAACAAATTCTGGTGGTCGATTCTATTCTTCAAAAGAATCTTTTGTTGAAATAAAACTTACTCCGAATTAAATGCTCCCCTCAGGTTAACAATTCAATAGTTACCGGTAAAATATTATCTTTGACAGGTTATAACTCTGTCTTTTACCTTATTACCGGAATGGCATTTATAAGGGGGCACCAATAAAGTTAATGAACGTCAACAAATGGAAATGAAAATATTTTTAAATATTTAACTTGCAGTAGCGACAAGACGTCACATGACCAAAGACATTGTAAAATTATTTGCAATTTAATTTTGACGAATGCTGTAGTTTTATCATGTTTAAAACAAATTGGCCACATTCTCTATGTCTATTAAAATGAGTTTTGTTATGAATTGTGTGATTTGGACCCGTCCAAATGTAGTGAAGTTAGGTATTCCAATACAACATTTTCGGTTACTTGTCGGTTTCTATTTATATTTAAAAACTTCGACAGCGAAGGGAATGCCATTAAAATTTTTCGGTCTGGTGGCCTCAGGTTTCCAAGGCATCCCTTCTTAATCTCAGCTGGTTATTTGAAATGAAAACCAACCGACCTTCATCCTTTGACCACGTTTCGATCGAATGTTGGCTAACCTTCTGCGTCAAATATTTCACCATATCTTTAATGAATGATGATGAATAAAACCCTGCTCTGTACTAGACCGGCAACGGTCCACAGGAAAGTATGCCATTTACCTAGACACGTTATTCTGACTCTGGTCTGGCCAGTTTTTGGTCTTACTCCTAGATGATGCCTGCTTAGAGAAGCTGCAATCATCATTTTTAATGTTTTGGTTTGACCCGGCCGGGGATTTAATCCACGACCTTCTTTGTCCATGCAGGTAAGCAGGCTAAGCATTACACCACTGAGGTGGTCTTTATCGTCGTTCTTGTCTATTTTTCATGGTGGAGAGTTATTATTAAATGGGAAATATACATAAAGTTTCGTTTAATTCTTTCAGAAGAGCTTTTAAGTATATTTATCCACAAACAAGGAAATGTGAGTTTACAATTTAAAATACTAGCATGTTATTTATTTCATAAATTATTGGGTCATGTTAAAAATAACTTATCTTAGTATTCATCAAAATTTATCAATATTCATCTAGAAATTTCTACGAAACTTAGGCATACTCAATATATTTCCAGGAAAAAAGACAATTAAGATATATTTTTAGCGTTTCAATATTCTTGCTCTATTTATTTGGTCAAGTAATATATAGCTCATCAACCAAACGTGGATTAAAAGGTAGGTGAATATTTCTATTATTCAGTGAAAATATATTGCATCATTGTACTTATATCAGTTATGATTGATAAATATTTTCATTTAATATGTTGCCTGGTATTTATATACAATAATGGTGACAGACAACTTTTAGAGGCATATGACACACTACCAGGAAAATAAATGTTGTACAAAAAACCCTTTAACAATTTTACCTTTCCAAAGCCTATCATACAAATTCCGGACAGTCTAATTACACTAAATGCTTAAATGTTTGTATGTTAAATCTCAATGTTTATTGCGTATTAAATTTTAAGATTTTAAATGTAGAAAATATAAAAAATATGACTAACTGATCATTCTTAAATATTGGGAAGAATAAGTAGTTACAAATAGCTTAATATGTTTCATGTGGCAGAACATAAACACCTTTTGTATTCAAAAATCTTGACAGAGGGTTAATGTTACACTTTCTTTGTAATGTAGAACAAGGTTACGTTAAGAATAGGGTTTTAGTCTGATTAATTTTGGGCATGCGCATACAATCCAAGGTTTGTATTTTCACAGTAAAAAAACTTCCTCAAACTGATACCTATGATTTTTTCTGGTATGTGATTTTCTTACATAAAAACATTATTGTTACATATGTGTCCAGAGACTCGTAATAGAATTAATAAGTAATAGTCAAAAATGTTAATTATTTAGCCATATTTATGATAAAAACTCACAGAATGTACTAATATAGAAAAGGAGATGTGGTATAATTGTCTAGGAGACAGCCATCCAAAACGTTTAAATCTAAACTTCTTCATGTTGCCATAAGGCCGCCAATAATGGATGCACGTCCACAACCAACATCAAGGTGTAAAAGGCCTCCAAATAAAATGAAATGATTTTCAAATGCAACAATTATCAGCCAAATAAGTAAACAATGTAAAAACATCCACTGAATTACAGGTTCTTCGCTTGGTACACGAACATAATTTTAATGAAGTGTTTTTCTGGCTTCAACTTTATTAGGTATGTCCACCCAGTGCCAACAATACAGAGCAGAAAATACCCAGCACAGCGTGAAGATCTTAACAAGTGTAAAATCATTAGCCAAATAATTGCATTGTAGTGCCAGCTCACCGGCGAGAGTGATTGCTTTCTTTGCTAAGAAACATTGCTATTTAACTCGTAATATCAAAGTCAAAATTAAGATACCAATTCATGTATCAATCTGAACACAGTGGCGGCCATTACTTGAACCCTGAAGAATGACAACAGCTTGTCGCGATGAAAAACTTTTCAAACATCTACAGTGTGGGGTTCATTTTTCAGATGAAATATAAATATGCAAATACCCTTGTTTCAGCAGTGCATCGACACAGTTTGGATAGTACAAATATGCAGACCAATTTCAGGTCGAGGTCAAACATTTGGTGAACTAAAACGAAAAGCCAATATTGTTGAAGAATCTCATAAATACATTTCTCAAACAACAATCATTATCTAAAAAAAGAAGGTGCGGTATGGTTCTCTATGAGACATGCAGTCATCCAAAACGTATATTAAAAAACATCTTCAAGTTGCCCTAAGGCTTTCAATAATAGACACATATCCACACCAAAGAGCAAGCTGTTACAAATAAATGTGATGATAATTATTCAGAATATCATTTTCGTTCTTTATAATTACAATAAAATCTACATAAACTGAATCCATATACATGTACAATTTTCAGGAAATGGCAGACGTATTAGATGCCGGAGTGTCGGAAAGATGTAGGTACGTGGTGAGACTGGCGTGATGAGGAAAATCACGCTGTGGAACTACCTAAATAGAAAATGAACGAAATTAGAAGATCTAATGTTATTAATTATTATTTACAACATATTACAATGTACAGAATTTCAAAACGGTGAATTGTCCGGAAGAGTCACAACTTGGAAATACAATTTTTTATAAACAAACTGTTAGTTAAATCTCACGTTACTGTATGGTAATCCGCTCTCCCCCACGACCGGTGTCCGATTCAATACTTTTCTTCATGTACAATAAATGTCTCCTAAAGTCCCACTTACGGTTTCCGTACCCGATACTTTCGGTTTTCCGAACTCTCCGACCAAAATATCCCTATCAAATTTATACTTCCGACTCGTGGAAGACAAGTTTTCACTCGCTTTTGACATGCTGATACTTGTAGATAATTTACAATCACAGATAATTTAAATCTGAAATTAAAACTCTAAGAACAATTAATAAATCTTAATCTTTTAATCCGTAAATTAACAAACTAAATAGCTAATTACAGAGTCAAACTTGCCTATGGAGCGTAAAATCAACTGGAAATATTTGACTAAAATGCCAATTTTGTTAACAATTCAAACTGTCAATTTTTACACCACGATAATACATTCAAACATTAAACGAACTTAGTTTACACTTCATGTTCATAATATTTAATCAAGCCGTAACAAAATAACTAAGTATTGGCACTTTTAGATAAACTTGTAGAGGTTCGTACTTTATTTTTCAGTGTTATGATTGTCTTTCGTTTCATCTTGTCTCTCTTCTAACTTAACGATTTCTGTCTGCCCTTTTGGTATCCTCGAGTTCATTTTATTCTTTAGGTAGTTCAGCCTTTTTTGAAATAAAACATTGTCATACAGAATTTCTTCTGTTTGATCATGTTGTAACTCATGATTTTAAAACAACCATCGGAACTTATGTCGGACTAATTAAAGATATCTGCAGCATGGGTATCGATATCTGGTTATCACCGATGAAAATATTTACCCCATTAAAAGGCTGCGATTACTGACTTTTCTCGTGAAACAAGGATATGCCATCCATCATTGTAAGAAATAATAACCTTAAGATTAAAAATTATGGAATCATTGCTGCCGGTTTGTCCTCTAATGTTTGTTAAATCAAAATATTTTTATCCCAAATTGAAAGCTTTATTGAATTCGTAGAAGCGCAGGACGAAAAAATCTTTAAAACGTTGACACATGTAAACATGGAATTATTTATAATATAGTGCAATATTTCCATACCAAGTATACATTTTTGTTTATAATGCAAAGGGTTAAGATATTTTAGCCGATTTATAAAATAACAAGAAAACGGATATGACGTTGATGTGCACAAAATATCAAATCATCTAACACAGAAAAAATCCCAGGTGCAAGTGAACAGCGCTTTTTTGCTGTTCTTCATCTTGGAAGTCGCTGTAAGGCTTTAATGATGATTCAGAAGCCGCACATTACATCCAGTTCAAGATGGCCCTATAGTCGTTCTAAACGGTACTACTTGCCTTTTATCGATAAATCACTACATATTTTCCTTGGCAATAACTGTTAAGGTAAGATAAATATTAAAAAGATTTCAAAGCAGCAGACAGAAATCGTTAAATCAGAAAAAGTCATGACCGTGGACTGCAAAAGAAAAACGTTAGACACCCATAGTACGCACAATACTATACCGAAAACTAAAGCTAAAGAAACACGAACCCTAAAAACTAGGACGAGTTCAGGTGCCCCGGAAGGGTGAGCAACTGCTGCTCTACTAGTTGCACCTTTGTATTACTCAGTCGACAAAGATTTAACCACAGGGTACTACATATTATGCTTATAGCAGGAACAACATACAAAAAATCGGTCAAAAATATAGGTTAGATGTTATTATCATTAAACAAGTTATCATTTACAATATCTAAAAAGCTGTAAGCAATTTATAGAACAAATAAAGTTTTCCCTTTCATTTTCCAGAGGTATGAATGTTTATTTTCTGCCTGTTCACCTATTTCCCCCTCCTATATACCTATCATATACAAATGTAATCAATTCACTTAAATTGTTTTGCAATTTTTATGGAAATTTCTTGTATTTTTACTAACTATTACTATTTTTGTCGTTTAACTTTTGAACCAAAACCTTCCAGAAAGGATACATATAGTTACACAGACATAAAAAAGTCGGAAAAGAAATTCGTATTATACTGTTTCAGTCGCATTGTTAAATATTGCCTTAATTTTAATGTGGCGAATGTTTTCTTGAAAAAAAAACGTTGGTTTTTTATAAAAACTGTTAACCGATAAAACCAAAGTTACCGGAATAATTAAGTAAATATTTTAGGCACCGACCATTTGTCTTTTAGGGGTGGAGGGGATGATTTGGTCTCTATGAGATTATTTTCAAATTCGTATTAAACGAGCAATTTTCAGTCAAATTATTATTTTAAGGGGCAATTGCTGCACCAGTAATTTTTTTAAGGTCCAGCTTAGCTTAATTGGTTTTTTTTTTGTCGACCAAAATCAGGACAGGAATTATTTTAATGTCAAATCCCTCACTACATAAAGTAAATAAATAAAAATAAAATGATTCGCGCCTTACATGTTTAAACTTTAAAGCTTTTGTGTTTTCAGTGATAATGGTGGTGAAGCTAAAATACCCCAAAGTCACTTGGATCTAGATACTTATAAATGTACAACTGGGATTGCTCTAATCATCAACAATAGAGAATTCGACCGAAAACTGAATTTACCAGATCGTACAGGAAGTGATGTTGATGCCTCATCACTAATGCAAAGATTCATAGAGCTTGGATTTGACAGCGAACTTCTGAATGATGTTACAGCCAAAGAAATAGGAGAAAAGTTTGACGAAAGTAATATGTTGTATTTTCTATATTCATTCAAATTTGTTTTTTATAATCCTATAGCATGTGAAAATAATTCGAAGATACCGAAGGGGCAGACACCATTAAACCTTATTATACAATAATTATTATTATAGACATTATATTGGAATAGATAAGGCTCTTTAGGTCCCAATTATTTTGTACCTGTTTCTTTCAGAGTGCGTATTTAAAGAAAGAAATGGATCGTATGCCGGAAAGCCACATTCCACATCTTTTCTGTATTGTGCACTGCTAATTTTTCGTTAAGCTGTTGCCTGTAGTTCACTTCTTAATAATGGTGACTTGCATTTCAATTGTTTATCATAAAGATTGTTGAAAAAATTTAAAAAAAAAACATCGAGTGTAAATGCCTTAATTTCACTGCGTACGAATCGCTTTTCTGAATTAACTTTCATCATGTATGCTCGAGGCCAAATATTGGAAAACAAGGAATTACGTGCAGTGCAAGTTAAAACTCTCCCTACCGTTCTACAGAAATTATGGTAAGACTGATCTGATCACGTAATATGATACAGGCTTAGATTATAACAATTAACAATGTCGGAAAGTTTAAACTGTATTTTACCAACATAAATGCCAGTACCCCAAAATAAATAAGACCATACAACTTAACCGGTACTTAAACAATTTCATCATAACAAGCAACATTTTCCTGAAATAATCTATTTCATTTATTTCGCAATATAATAATACATTAGGTAAGTAGTTGTTTATATACGTTATATTTTGAGGGTAAATAGACCTAAATGCCTTTACAGCTACTCCGATTAGTCTAAAGTCCACTGCGGATATCGTTGTCCTGCAAGAAGCTGATTTTTTCCAGGGTCCTGGCTTTTTTCTCCGAAAATGTAAACATCAATAGTACAGACGTATTAAAAGTTTATAGTAAAACAACTACAGGTTGATAAAAACATAAGACTGTACATCAAAATTAGAAATGAATTGATACACAATCGCCTTTTTAGAACGGAATCAGTGAATTAACTAAAAATACCAGGTTATATAAAAAGAATTGCTTCTGTTGAAAAAGTTAAAATTTTCTAAAAATCGATTTTTCAAATATAGAACTATTAACTCGTTTAACAACATTTCCAACAAAAGCTGTACAGATGAAATTTCATCGAAAACTGAAATTCTGACGTCCTGGATTTTTTCCGTATGGTGCAGTTTTTTCCGTATCTTGTTGAAACTAGTTTCTATTTCTCTATAAGTGGAACGATCAGCTTTGTTATTAAAACTTACAATATAAACCTTTCGCCTGTACAAACGCTTACAGAAATCTTACAAAAGGAAATATTGAACTGTCAACAAACACACCGGACATATCATTTGTACTCCTAACTGGAAAAAATAATGCTGTCTTTCCTGTGTTTAATTGAAAGGTCGGCAACATTAAAGTTCACGCGTGCATATTGTGTTTCATTTAATCTAAATTTGTTTGTTTTTAACAGTACAGTATGACAACGATGACGATAAAATAATATACTGACTCATTAAATAACATTTTACGCGTTTAATAAGAATCTGATATATATTATTCAAAACTTTTTTAACTGAAATTTTGAAGCTAATCCTTCTTTTTCCTCTAGTAAAAAAGACACTTCAGAATATCGACTGCTTGATTGTTACCTTTCTTACCCACGGTGATGGGGACAAAGTATATGCAACTGATAAAGCTTTGAAGATTGATGAGACCATGGCTTTGTTTAGTGCGGAAAGCTGTCCTGAACTTCTTTTAAAACCTAAAATATTTATTTTCCAGGTAAAAATCTAACTGTTTATGATTTTGTTTATTGCATTTAACTGCCAGTCTACATTAGAATCATGCAAAATAGCCAGGAGACAAATAGTTTGATAAAAATTATTTTTATGTTGTTTTTATGTTTATTTAATAAAAAATATACTAATCATGGTCGAAGGTCGGTCGAGTTTTAATGCTAATTTGGCAAGAGAAAAAATCTCTTTCGCATCTACTCTATAAATCATAAGTTTATTTTCAAATATTCTCAAAGAAACAAAGCGCTTACTACTTTGTGTATTTTAATCAGGAAATGAAAATATTTGGTATAATTAGTCTTTGTTAGGACACTTGAAGAAGAGTATTTTTACTTCTATATATATTAAGATGAATAGGCAATACAGCCAACATAAACCAGCCAAATACTTCTCAACATAAAACAATCATTCAATGATAAACCATGACAGCATCGGCAATGACAATTTTTATACTCCCCTCTTAGCAAACTTAGTATAGTATTATTTACTTAAATTTAAAAATTAATATGGCCACATTTTAGTTTTTACCATAAATGTTTCCTGAAAGCAGAATTAACAGTAGTCATCCACAGGACATTCAAGGGACATGTGTGTAATTTAAATTTTTAAAGTTTTTTTTTGATTTGCGACCCTACCAAATGTGATACACCCATGATAATTCTACAGAAATTGTTTGATATTTTGTTTTATGATAATATGAATTCGAAGATACCAAAGGGGCAGACAGAAATCATTAAGTCGAAAGACAGACAAGACCATAGACAACAAAATTAAACGAAACACAAAGAGCAAACAACACTACTCTGAAAACTAAAGGTGGAGTAACACGAACCCTACAAAACCAGATTGAGTTCAGGGGCTCCAGAAGTGTAAGCACCTCCTGCTCCACTAGTGGCACCCGTCGTGTTCATCATTAGTCAAAGCCGGTGTATAGTCACAATCGATGTTAGTCACAACCGGTATAGGACCGAATTTCATGACAGTCGGAAGATATCCATTGTGATCTGTGAAATGGACATCTCGTACTGGTCAACCAAATCATGGCGAACGAAAAACTTCCGGAGTGATGACTCTAATCTTTCCATGAGAAACCCTTGGCTCAGTAGCTTTCTTGTCAGCTGCAACCCTCTATCAATACAATCCTAATAGGAAGCACTGGAGTAGTGGATCAATTGAGAAATATACACTCCGTATACAGGTGCGGCTGGAATGTTGATAGATATGAACGGAAATATTACAATCAGAAAATCAAAGTCATCTCTCTTGTCGTAGATTTTTGTTCTTATCCCGCACTTGTTGTCAATTTCTTAGTGTAAGTCTATGTAAGAAGCAGACCCTTCTGTTTCTGTATAATCTTTGATATCAAGTTCAATTGATAGTAGAGTTATTCAGTGAAAGGACATCATCTATATAGCGGAATGTGAAACCAAAAGATTGAGCCAACTTTTTGTCTTTTCTCTGTAGAAGGCTCTGTATAAGTCAGCTTCATACAAATAAAGGAATAAGTCAGCGAGAAGGGGTGCACAGTTGGTCCCCATTGGAATGCCGACAGTCTGTTGAAACACACGTCCGCCATACATTACAAAAATGTTGTCAATCAAGAAATCTAGCATTCCGCAAATGTCATCTTCTGAGTACTTTTTGTTAGAATCAGAGTGGTTAACAACAAAATAAGGTTTGTCCCTACCGATAACCAAATATTTGAATCGGCGTTTGCCATATATAAAGGATTTTGATAAATGATTTAACAAATTATTATCACGAAATTCATTGATTTAATCATTTGCTGGTAAAGATTTCGTTTATTTAAATCTACACGGACAAAATGATAAATACATACGCACAGGAAAATGTCAATCTAATATTTTCAAACATGAGTATAGCTTGATTTCATTTTTGCGAATCACAGTAAAAATGTACCGGTTTTTATAAAACCAAGTTTTGAAGAAACTAAACCATTTAGATCAATTTACTATCAACATCGAATGCGATAAAACTACCAATAGACGACAAAATTGCCAATTCATATAGTGACTTTTCAAATTAATTAATTTTAAAGAAGCTGACTATAGATCTGCATTTTAAATTATATTTGTCGAACAATATTTGTCTGTTTGTACAGAAACAAATAACTTTAATCCACAAAAAACCGCAAACCAGCTGCTCTAAAGGATATATTGTAATCTTCTCTACTCAAATGTCTGCATTTTGTTAAGTTAGTCCCTTGGAGTCTTTTTCTTTACCTTGAACTGCCTAATACCAGGCTGGAAAATAGACATTGTATTTAAAAAAGCAGATTCTGCTGACCACTTGAGTTCCCTCCTCGTTTATGTAAGGTCCTGTTGTGTATGAAAATGGAAATGAAAAAAATAGTGTGCCAACTACACAGACCGCACTTCAACAACGACAAAAATATAAGGAAATTACAAAACAAGGGCCCTCAGCAAGAGTGGAATAAATGAGACATGTGTTGTCAATCTGATCTCATCGGCCATTTCCGTCATAAAAATCCGGTAAAGTGACCTCTGACTTAAGTGGTAACCATGTTTTCTGCTTGTGAGC
>JAULBM010054379.1:0-10452 GCA_032357055.1 Geukensia granosissima
AGCCTCTGTATAAGGTCATTTACAAAGGTTGATCATTTCGTCCCGATCTGTCAACAAAATTGCCTGCCGTGAACGATAAAAAACTTTTAAAAAATCTCCTCTGAAATCAGTAGGCTTAACAAACCTAACTTTACAGGAAACATCCACAGTAGGTCCTTTACAAATTTGCTCATTTTGTCCCAATCGGACGAATAACATGGCCACCAAAGATATTTTACTTTCTGATTGGATTTGATTGGCTAAAACACAAAAAATCATCTCTACAGAAACCGCTTGACAAAATGCGACCAAAATTATCACGAAGCGTGTAAAGAAGGTCCTTCACACAGTTTATTGATCGGACAAAATACATTGCCGCCATGCACGATTCTTATTTCTGATTGGTTGATTCATTCAAAAATCTTTTCCTCTTAATTGCTTGCCCAAATGGTTTAATTTTAATATGAAGCATCTAAGAAAAATCCTTTTTGAAATTGAGATATATTATCCAGATACGACAAAAAACATGGCCAGAATGGATGATTCTTGTTTCTGATTGACTGATACATTAAAAAATCCCCTCCTCCGAGATTTGCCATATGGATTTATATTTTATGTGGGACATCTGTGCAGGTTCCTTTTTGAAGTTTTCTGGATCAGACAAAAACATGACCGCCAAGAATTATTCTGGTTTCTAATTGGCTGATACATTAAAAAAATCTTCTCCTCAAAAACTGCTTGGCAAAATGAATACATATTTTATTAGAAGCATCTATGGAGGCACTTGTATCTCAAATTACACGCATCATATTATGTGCTACTATTGGTCTTTTAAATGTTTGGTATTTAAATTGGCCTAAAAGTCAGGTGTCCCAATCGGTCAAAACCATGGCCGCCATGAACGATTTGTGTTTCTGAATGGCTAATTCAATAAAAAATATTACACTTTCAAACCGATTGGCAAAATGGATTTATATTTGATGTGGGGCATCTTTGAAAGGTCCTTTATAAACTGTCCTCATTTCGATTCAATCGGATACAATGTGGCGGTAATAAACGATCCTTGTTTTTTATTTTCCGAAACATAAAAATATTCTCCTCGGAAACTACTTTGCCAACTGGAGCAATATTCGACAAGCCGGATCTATGCAAGATTCTCTTACAGTAAAACAAAAAGCCTTATGATCATTGCTAATATTGATCATTTTAATGTTTGTTTTATAATTGGCCAAATGTCAGGTGAGTGATACAGGCTTGGACTCCGAGGCCTCTAGAGCCGATGTTTCGATATTTTTATGTGACTGAACTACTAAGATAAAATAAAAAAAAGCATTACCAAATATTCATGTACTAAAACTAATCTAAAACGTTCATCAATCTTGCTTCCACTGTAAATATTGTAATCTAAATAACTTTGGGGACAATTTGCCTTTGTATTTGCAGATATATGCGCAGTCCATCCACATTGTTTGAATGGTGCTACTTGCCAGATTTACCAAAACACTTACAAGTGCATTTGTCCAAACGGCTTTCTGGGGACCAACTGTCAGTATTCAGGTAATGTCTTCAAAATATGAGGTTGCTTATACAGACTATCATGAATATGGTGCAATTACATTATAATACCGAGTACAAATTCTAACTTAGGTAAAGTTATTCACATTTAGATAAGTTTGAACTGTATAGGTCTTCATCGGATTTTGGAAATTAGTACTTTAGCTTTGTTAGAACTCGGTCAACTAGTTTTAAGGTGAGAGGTTTTGCCATGAGACACGTGCCAAGCATGATAAATTTTTATTATATTTATACATAAATATATTTGTATAACACTTGTAAACCTGTACATTTAGACATGGCTAAAGTCCAGTCTTAGCTAAGAGAGATATCGTACATTATAATCAGGTGCATATTATATGACACCCCAGTGAGTAAATGTAAAGACAGAAAAAAAAGAAAAACCGCATATCAAGCTACTTATTGTTTTTTTTTAACAATTTGTACGGGACAAGGGAAAAATCTGATGCGTACACTGTAACGAAATACGTGTTCGGTTGCTCAATACTTAAGAATATTTTCTTTTATTCTACCAAATATATCCGTAGTTTAGTCTGTTCCCTCGTCCTTATTCATTTTCATTTTTCTTTTTTTTTCTTTTTTCTTTTTTGTTGATGTTTTTCTTGTATATAATGTAATTTGCGTCAAATAATGGTAAATTTACATGCAATCGTCATGCACGCAAATGAACCCTTCAAATATTTCTACTAATTACACAATACATACAAGCAAAAAAACCTCAAAATAATCCAAAAAAATATAAAACCAGATTGAATAAGGCAGGAAATCGGTCCGAACTATTGCCCACTCACTCAAAAGCTAATCATATTGTTGTTAAAAGTTTTCATCAAATTTGAATTTAAGAAATGAACCTTGTTGCTAAGTATTACCGTTTGAGATTTTAGGGGTGTGATAATTTTTTTTTAAATTTCATAATTATTCCAAATCATATTCTGTAGTATATTGGTTTTAATAATTTGTCTAATGATTTGCTATTAAACTCTGAAAGTGTTTTCAGATGTGTTTAATGTCATTATAAAATGAAAAGTTGGGTCATTTGGGTTCAATACATATTTATTTTTGTATTAAGACATTGTTCGCGGGTTCAGAAATGAAAATTGAATTGCTTTGGCCATGCACACCTTCATGATTGAAAGAAACATCCTGCAAAAATTTCAGATGTAGCATGAGGCAGTACAAAAACTGTTCAAAGAGATAGCCGGACAAGCCATAATCCACATATTTTTGAGTAAAATGACTAACTGCAACTATCACTTATTTCTGTAATAATTCACGAAATAGGCAGAAACATCCTGCACAAGTTTTCAGATATAGTACAAACACTGGAGATAGCCGGAGATGCCATAATCCATATATTTCTGAGTAATTCTAAGTTGACAAAGTGTAATTATCGATGGCGACGCAGGTAACAAGGGTTAGCTGAAATGCAAGTTTTCGGATTCGTTTTCAAAGATAAAGCGCGATTTTCAGGTTGCGATTAAGGGGGAAGCCTTACGTTGAGGCTGCTAAACACGGAAAGACCCATAGTTTGTGATGTAATTGAAAAAATGCCAAGCTCCATGCACATAAATGATCCTTTGAAGATTTCGAAAAAGAAAAGTCTGATGACACCATGAATGGCAAATATGTTGTCCCTACCCAACCTCAAGTGGCAGTCTAAAGCCGTTGCCTTTCTTTATTCTTTATACTTCCACTTATTGATAATTGTGATAATTATCAAAATCGTTTTCGTTCTGAATATGTTAAAATGGATGAAACAGTTGCCACTTGATTTTAATCAGGCAACAATCAAACACGCAATTATTTAAGCACATGTAATACCTGCTCTCTTTGCTTGTTTAACTTTGAAAGGGCAAAGTACGTTTTTGGCCAACAAAAAAAAAGTTGTACAATTGTTTTGCAATATGGCCTATCCTGGTGTAAAATAATGAAACTTCTCATTTTACGACAGGTTTTAAAAATTAATTTGTTTTTTACCTCATACTGACGTCACTAAAAGGATCCAATTGTCTTATTTGTTAAAAATGATGAAAAAGTACAAATTCTGGAGCTTATTCCTTAAGTGTATGTCTCAGAGATTACCATGCAAAAGTGTCCAGGTGTGATTTTCTCGGATATTGATAAAATTATATACATATAACACCTAAGCCATTCAAATTTCAACTGTGAAATATTTTTCAAAAATTTGATCAGGAAGCCGAGTTTTTTTAGCGCCACCTGGTTTCCCGCCTTTTTTCAAGGAAATAATGGAAAAATTTCTAGATTTTTTGGTAATTTTTAACAGACTAATGTTCTACAAATGCCACAAAAAACCAGGATTTTTCATCATTTGACACAATATAATATCACTTAAGACATGAAAAGGCAGAATATTTTACAAAAATTATTTTGGCATTTTGCCAGACTTGTAATTTAAAGATGGGGATGTTCTGAATCAAGTTTAACTGATCAAATTTTCTGCTATAAAAGATAGCAAAAATTTTACATCGGAGATGTTGCACAGAAATAATAAAAGTGGTTTTATAAACATACTTGAAAGGCGTATAAAATATAAAAAATCCAACGACGGCAAATACTTTGCTATCTGTCCAATATGTATTGTCAAATTGCTAATAAAACATACATTTATAACAGTAATATTGTACAATTCATTATTTAAAAATTAGAATTTTGGTAATACAGCATTGACCTTCTGTGAAAATATTGTCAATTCAATACAAAACATATAGCTAAGATGAATGGTTTTATTGGTTTCAGTGTAAAAACTGAGAAAAACAATAATCAAAGTACTGATGTACTGATGGAAACGAACCCAAAAACATTTTGCGTACAATAGAATAGAAGTAAGTTGAACTGGAGCAAGCCTCTTGTATTTAAGACTTTTTTCTTAATTCTTATTTTTTTACATTTTTTAAGCAATTCAGTGAGTAAATATTCTATAATAAATACATATGATCATAGTACCGTTAGTACTGATGGTGGCTTATTTACATAGGATTCACACTTTTAGTACAGGACAACCTGATAATAAATCCAAGAGTGAAAAAATCAACATGCTGTGGTCCCTAAGAAGAATTTTTTTTAAGAATTAGGACAAATTAAAAAACTGAGAAAAACAATAATCAAAGTACCGAAGCACTGATGGAAACGAACCCAAAAGCATTTTGCGTACAATAGAATAGAACTAAGTTGAACTGAGGCAAAGCCTCTTGTATTTAAAACTTTTTTCTTAATTCTTTTTTGTTTTTTTTTTCAATTTTTAAGCAATTCGTGAGTAAATATTCTATTAAATATACCGTTAGTACTGATGGTGGCTTATTTTCATATGATTCACAATTTAAGAACAGGACAACCTGATAATCAATCCAACAGTGAAAAAATCAATATGCTGTGGTCCCTAAGAAGAATTTTTTTTTGAATTTGGACAAATTACAAAAGAAAAGAAATTTTAAAGAAAGGGAGTCTCGTTTTTCCAAAGATTTAAGATTTTACATAATTTGAATGGTGGCATGATATAAATATAAAATAATATAGTTTTTTATACTCCAAAAAAATTGCCAAATCAGATTGGTGATCAATTATGCACGTCTACATATTAATATGCATAAAAAATGGCCAAATATTAAAAAGGGTGCTGAAACGCCCAAGATATATAATTTCGTTTCTATACAACATAAAAACTATAAAAATAATCGATCTTATGAAGTGTTTCAGAGTAAATGCCTCCACAACTTCTACTGTTTTTACATGTAAAAAATTTTTAAGTTAAACTTCAACAAAATATGCCAATTCATGAGTGCAGTATAGTATGCACAGCTAGACTTCACAAAAAAGTCACCATACCAAATATCAAATAAATCCATAGTACAGTTTTACATATTTAAGATGAGTTGTGTCCACAACCCCAATCTTTGCAGTTAGGAAGGGGGGTAATGAAGGGATCCTGATTCAATGAACATTTCTGTCAATTTAGGTTGGGATCTGCATAGCAGTTGAAAATAAGATGATTATCATGATTATATGTGATAATTTAACAGATACATACAATATGCTTCAGACATTGCCATTTTTGCCAGTCAAGCTAAAAATTGATTGATTAAACTATGTATAACATACATCAAAGTATTAAGTACAAACAATAGATGAACATTTAGATGATACGATATAATAAAGCTATGCTTTACATATTAGGTAGACATTAATATATACTAAACTGAAGGTTCAGCCACTGTTTGCAAAATTTGCCTTGTACCCATTTTGTTGTATTCCACTGTTGGGGTCCAAGTTGACTTTTAACAAAATTTGTTTTGGCAAACTCATAAAATAGATAATGGTATACTCACAGTACCTGACAAATTATCTTTGATATAAAAGAACCGGGTAAACTGAATCAATGAAGCATGAAATGTAGGTCAAATGACCTAATCTCTGTTGGATGCTGACCGACTCAACAAGACACATCTGCCACCCAGCAAAATGATGGTAGGACTCACAGCATCTTAGGATTAATCAGACATAAAAGTGAATCTGACTCAGTGAAACATAAAATGTAGGTCATATGGACCTAATGTGGATGGGATGCTGAGAGACTACCAAATATGCATCGACACACCAAACTACATGATGGTAGGACACACTGTGCCAAAGGACTAAACTTGGACATAAAAATGAGCCAGAGTCAATGAAGAATGTAATGTAAGTCAAAGTGACCGTTTATGGTGGGGATGCTGTTAAGAGTCTCCAAAATGCATCTGCATCAACCTACATGATGGTAGGACACACAGTACCTAAGAATACGATTCATGTATAAACTTTAACTGAAGTCATTGTTGCATAAAATGTAGGTCAAAATGACCTTATAGAGATAGAATGCTGACAGACTCAAAAAGATTCATCTACATACCAACCTACATAATGGTAGGCCATATAATATTTGAGATTTTGAGTCGAATTTAAAACTAAACCAAAGTCAATGATGCATGAAATGGAGTAAAAGTGATCTAATTTGGATGGGATGTTGACAGACTCCCTAAAACCTAGTTGCAAATTAACCTACATAAGGCCATAATAAAAAAGATCCTTGATTCTAACCCCCTCTAAAATGGATGAGAATCTAGGAATTTATTTATTCTTATGGTCTAATGGTAGGTCATACAGTATCTGAGAATATGGATTGGACGTATAACTAACCAAAGTCAATGATGCACATCAAGTTTTATGATGGTGGACTGCCCACAAACAGAAAATAAGTTGGGCTCTAAATTTATTGAAAGTCATTCATCCATGTAATATTTGTTTTGTGACCTCTATTTTTTGCATGATGGTGGGACATCCCCTTCTATATCTACATACCAGAAAATAATATTGTTAGTGCTTTAGGCCATAATAAAAATATCCTAGATTCTCATCCCCTCCCACCCCAAAAACTTCTATTTTGATTTTTTGCCAAATTTAGTTCAAATTGACAGCATTTTTCAAGAAATATGGTTAAAAATAAAAAATTAAATTCGACCGCCTGCCCCTTATTTTGAAAAAAAAAGTTGGATGAGAATCTACGAATTTATTTATTATGGCCTTAGTTCCTGAGAACTGGCCCCAGACATGGACTCAGACATGGATGCTGAGGGTACTCCAATAGCCCCCTGTTCATCCAAGCGATAGAGGCAAACTATAATTCAAGACTGACATTATCAAAAGTCGAACAAATATTAACTCAGCAAAAACATTTGTCCCCTTGTGTGACATTTGTACAGAAAAGATAGATGCAATGAATAAGAGTTAATCCAAATCAAAGTTCTTATTGTATATTAACATGAACCATGGGGATGCCCAGCAAAACAAACCGGAGATTTCAGATTGACATCCAAAATTAAAGTCAGTGGTCACTTTGACCTACATGTAGATTACACTCTCCTCCCGAGTATCAGAGTTTTATACTGAAATCATTGAAGGCCTGAGCCGAGAACCAAGGGCCTTCAGTACTGAAGCCAAGTAATGTGCATGCATTTACCACTCAGCTATGAACCAAATGACCACTGGGGTTAGTCTTTCTAAAAATTAATTATTCTGTAGGCTAACCCCTACTACAGAATGAGTAATATTTTTTTATTTACCTGATCCTACCAGTATTGTCTCTCTTGTTTTCAACCAGTATGATTTACAAATCAATGGTGTAGCTCCTCGGTCGGCTTTTGATTTGCTTTTTTCACTGTGGCCAGAATAGCAACACTTGAGTTTGCTCCTCCTCCAGTTTATACCAAAAAAGTCTCTATGAGCTTTACATATACTTAATTTGAGAACATTACTGTCTATAGAAAATATCCCAGTTCTGTATAGAATGAGCAATGCTTCGGGTGCATCATAAAACTGCAAACATTTATCAGGGATTTTCTCTGAGCATTGTAATAGTGCTAAGTGGTTTGAAGTGTCTTTATTACAATCATACAAATTTACCAAAGTGCTATTGTCACAAGTGAAATTACAAAAACTGGCAAAATAACAATTATCAGGCATGGCTATAGAGGCTGCCATCATGGAATATAGTTTTCCCTCCTTCTTAATTTCAATGAAAGATTATTTCTTTTAATTTATGCGAAATATACTTTTTTAGTTTATGTTATATTAGTTTTATGCTCGTTTATTCAAATGACTGCTAGAAAATAAGAGTTGAAAAATCTGCCTTTTTAGATATCTTTAAAGACACTATTTTGCCATATCAACTGATTTGCCATCAGCAGTTTTTTTTATATTATTTTGCCTTAAGATTATATTTAATAAATTAATTAAAATTATTTATTTATTTTCTCCATTTATGGAGCACCGCACACTTAAATTTCTGTCAAAATAGCTATATGGCCAAACTACTCTTCTATTGACCCCCCTCACAGAAAACCCCCCTTTCACGGAAAACTCGAAGGTCAAAGCTTAATGTAAAATTGCTATTTTTTGCCTTTTACATATATTTTTTAACATATATATCCAGATATACTTAAAAATCACACAGTAATATTTCATAAGGGCTCTAAATTACCTACATTTTAAAGGAATCCCTGGCAATTTTTTTGGGCATTATGCAAATTAGGCTGTTGCTAAATAGAGACGCTACTAATTGAAGTCGAATGCTGATTTTTTAATTCCTACAGCACCATATATAATAAGATACACACATTGTCTTCAAAAGTTTTACCAAGTTACCTGGACATTTTTTTTTAGATTTTGCATGTTTTTCTGTGAGACAAGCTCTTAATGTGTTAAGTTGAAATTCATGTGTAAGTTTTACTACGAGGTTATAGTATTTCTACCATAAGTCACAGAAATAATTCGTATTTAAGGTAGTGCAGTGTCCACAAGCACGCAGTTCGTGAACAACAATCACATGTTGCGTTGTAATGACTTTTTATTGAAAACAACTCTTTATTATCCATTATACACGATTAAATTGTGATTTTCTTAATAAGATATTCAATAAAATATATTACCTACAATTTCGAATATATATGATAATGTAGACGTTGACAAAACGCATAATATTTGTTTCTGGGTATGCTTGCTTAAAAATGAATTCCTTCCAATGATAGGGTCAAGTGTTATCTAGTTTTCATATTATTTTATTTGCTTGGTTATATGTTTGTAAGACTTTCTTCTTTGAAATGAATTTTCTTTGAATTTTATTTCTTGTTTTGTAAATTGGTCGTCGTACGGGATGTTTTTCTCGTCTATTTATTCCCATAATACTGCTGGTTACAGAAATCACATTCGGGGGTTACAGAAATCAACCGTTTTTACGATTCGCACTTTGGATATGTGTATCTGAAATCTTCAGATTTGGTATATAGACTCCTAATTGATTGATTGATTGATTGATTGATTGATTGATCGGTGTTTGCTTAACGTCCAGTGGCAAATATTTCATGCAAATCCAGGACGAGAACACGTTCAACAATTATCAATATCGAAAGGGGGGTAAATGGGACACAGCAGGGGAACGTTTTTCGGCTGCCACTGGAATCAAAGTACTGATGTACTGTCTATTAGAGTGATCCGATCGATATGCTGTATCTCTGTGTCTATTTCCATTACTCCTCTATAATATTATGCTGAACATGTCTCAGGGATGACATGGTTAATAAAGCGTTTTATGGCACTTCAGTGTTATTTTTAGAATATATATCAACTATTATCAATTAATTTTAATGTTTAAACCATTCTGACTGTGATCGCTCAATTGAATAACTGGGGTTTTCGCAAGAGCAGCATGATATGACCGCAGCACGTTGAGCAAATGAACCTTTGGAAAAGTAAGGACAGATTATTTTGCTGGACACAATAAGGTGGTGGACACAGTAAGAGGCTGGACACGTTTATATGACTGGATCAATTTTGACCCCTATTATTCTCAAAACTTGTGTAACGTTAGTTGCATATTTCTCAATTGATGCGCTGCTCCAGGGCTTGTGATTCCCATCAAGATTTTATTAATAGAAGGTTGCAGCTGACCAAAAGCTACTGAGCCGAGGGTTTCTCAGGGAAAGAGTCATCATTCCGGAAGTTTTTCGATCGCCATCATGACTTGGTTGACCAATACGAAATATCCATTTCACAGATTGCAATGGAAATCTTTCGACTATCATGAATACAAATCCGTTTTTTTACAGGTTATGACTAACATCGATTGTGACCTTATACCGGCTTTGACTACTGAGTAACACGACGAGTGCAACTAGTGGAGCAGGAGTTGCTTACCCTTCCGGAGCACCTGAACTCACCCTGGTTTTTGTAGGGTTTGTGTTTTACTCAAGCTTTAGTTTTCAGTATTATGTTGTGTGCTCTACGTTTGTCTTTCGTTTCATTTTGTTGGCCATGGTCTTGTCTGTCTTCCGACTTAACGATTTCTGTCTG
>JAULBM010054390.1:0-10452 GCA_032357055.1 Geukensia granosissima
GTTATTTTTGCCTATTTTCGTTTCACAGGTAATTTAAAGTTTACGGACATTTTATGATATGTAAACATACTCAAAACCATTTTTTATTTAATATTTTAAATATATGCTTGTGTAAGTCCACGATTCTTGTTTAAGGCATGTTTATCTTCTTGTTCAGGGCAATACACAAACATTCAGTATGACTGATATCTTAACAGTTGATCAAATTATACATGTTATAAGTGGCACGCTCTTCAATACCTACAAAATTTAAACAAAAGTCAACAGAATTTGTAGTTAGCTTGGTTCTACAATGGTCACATGGCACATAAGAATTGCTCTTAATATAAAAACATAAGAATTTACATACTTTGATACAATTTTCTCCATTTTAATAAAGATCACACAGAAACATCACAACCAAACTTTGCACAATTAAAGATCTATCAAGTACAAAAGTTTAATTAAAATATCTTCGTGATTTTATTTGTGCGATCATATATATTTTTTTTAAATAAACTTCCAAAAATTAAGTATTTTTACAGTAAATGTTACATTCTTGTTAAAATAGTCAAATAAACCCTTTCGTTTTGTCGAAATGACGAAAAATAGTACTTTAAAAAGTTATGAATTATGTAAAGAAAATTATTAAATAACATTTTCACAAAAACGTATTATTTTATCAAAATATCTAATATTTTGGCCAATAATAGGGCTTAACGTACCTACTCTTAATGAGATGTTGATAAAATATAATTAATGTGTTTTCCTAATGTGTCTATGTAATCATTGTTAAAGTTATCGAGTTTTGACTACCATATGTATTTCCTCATTACCATATGACATTGTATACAGTCCCAAATATATTCAGTTTATGTAATGTCATATTACATGTGTTCGCATATAATCATAACAGTAAATTGCAAGGCATCATTTTGAAATACTATATGTGGTTTAATTAAATCGTAAGAAACTTTTTATAATAAAATTGACGAAAGTGCATCGTGATATATGCAGATATAGAATAATAGGTAAGACTTCTCATTGTTCATTAAAAATTACTCTTTTGGCCGAACATTTAAGGAACTAACCTTTCTTAAATCACCTATTTTAGATAAACTGAATGATTTAAATAGCAGATTTGTAATTATAGTCCATGCGATAGTTACAAACAAAAGGACAGTCAAATTTAAACTTCCACAGGTTCCATTTCGGCTTTCTATAATGAAACGGAATCCATACCATAACGGAACGGAAGCTGTATAAGGCCACCGATATGTGAAACTATTCATAAAACACGACAATCGACCTAATCTATTGACAAAATTGTTAAAAATAAATGACTTAGATAAGAAGAACAACCGATAGACTACAGGTTATTTGCTTTCGACAGGCACATTAAACATGAGGCAGGGTTAAACCACTTTGTGAGCGCTCAACCCTCTACCTAACCTTGGAAAGCGTATCAACAAAACAGAGCAATAAAACACACTATAAAATCGGTTGAAATGAATTTAACAATTGATATCGACAATTAAAACCAAAAACAAATACAATTTAAATAAAAGAATGATACAATAAAAGTATGGACTTCGAAAGAGTACTCGCAGTTGATGTCTGGTAGTTCAAAACCCCAAAGCAACCGATCAGGAAACAATGAAACATTCTGGATTGTGACCTGGTTTTTCAGCTGCTGAATTGGACCAATAAACCTTATTATTTTTGGGGCCAGCAGAATTTGACCTAATTCCCTAATAATGACTCTTTCAGGTCAGTCACCATCTTGATTGTGGTTTTACTAAGCAGGGTTTTATTTTCTGTTTAACGTAACAACACATTGACTATATGGGTTAAGTGCGGTTTGGATACCGGGAAGTCTTCATCAAAATGCAAAATTTGAAATTCGGTATTTTGACATCAGTATGTTGATGTTTGCTGGTGGAATAGAGATGGACGAGGGTATTCAACAGTCCAAACTTGTCTAACATGAAATTAATGAATACTGTATGTCTTTTTAGTTATGTTTAACAGACATTTTCTGAACTTATTTAAATTGTTAACCAATGAAAGTACGTAGAGGCAGCAACACATTAAATAAACTATATGATTTTTCGCCAATATATGATCAAGGTATCCGGAACAACCTTTATCTTAAACATGTCTTTGTGTACGTGCTTTGTAAGTCGATGAATTGTTGGTTAGGAAAGAAATGAAATATTCAATGCAAAAATTCAGAAGGTTTACATTTCGTAAAAATGGTTCTTTTAACGAATAATTCGAAGAACTTACATACATTTGGTCTTTTCATAAATAACACATTCTAGATAAACATGATAAACTATATGAAACCTTTTTTGATATCTACTTATGATACCTTTTTGGCTGCTTTTTACCAATACATGTGAATATATTAGCGGCTAGCAGATTTTGATCTAATTTCTGAATATTGATAATGGTGCTGACCTCCTGACATTCCGGTCACAATAAGTTGAAGATTTGAAATTAGTTACATATCCAGCTGAATTATTGTTGTTTGAGACCATAATTAAATTAAAAAATAACAATTGCAAAAAGCTAAACCAGGAAAGTTTGTCGAAACCTTCATATAAAAAATAGGAGATGTGGTTTTATTGTCAATGACAGCCACACAAAAAGTACAAATTGAAAAAGACAAACGAAATAAAAGGTGATAAAATTCCAATATAACCATTATTGGGCAATTAAAATTACAATATAAAACATGTAACAATGAAACATTAGAGGATAATTAGGATTATATCTTCCTCCATTGGGAGAGGAACAGACATTTGTAGGCGGTGAAGGGTAAAAAAAATCACCACCTAACCCTTTGAGACTGGTGTGCAAAAATAACATGAAAAACAAACCTTAAAGCTATCCGAAAATGCCGAACCAAATTAATATTTTTTCAGCCGAAACGCAGCAAAAAGGAAAAAGCGGTTATAAAAGCGCTGTTTACTGGCATATGAATTTATGTTATTTCATTTTTATTAATGCTATGTCACTTGTTACATTTAACCCTGTAATGTAATAATACCTATTAGACTTTCTCGTTTACAGAAAAATGGCTGGTACATACAAATCTGAAAACTATCGAAAAAGTAGAAATAGACACGTGGAGTAATATTACAGTGGTCAGTGGAATGGTGGGAGCAGTGTCTGTAGACTATCATTATACACAAGGATATTTATATTACTCAGATCAACTAACTGACCATATTTCAAGGTAATGTATACTCAAATACTACACCCAATAAGGTGATTTGTTAAGAAAGATTTCTATTTTGAACATATTGGAGGTATTTTAGTACAAAAATTTCATAAAAACGAGAACGATAGGTCGTGTGTATAGAGGGGAAGGGGTCATGTACAAACGGCAATGGTTTCAAAAAACCATCTGCCATCAAACCCATATAAACACAGCACATTTTTCACAAAAAGAATGAAATATCTTGAATAAAAATTTTATGGAATTTTTGAAAAGAAAACTGAATCGATTTAGAGAATATCATGTTCAATAATATATGACAAGATGGGGAAGTCTTTTGAGCGACAAAAAAGAAAACTTAAACTATTTCAAAAAATCCATCGAGGGGAATCAAAACAATATCTCGGAAACTTATACAAGCTGTACAGAGTATTATATCATATCCTCATAGAAACGGCTCAGATAACATGGTTCCTTTTTGCAGAGTGTCCCTTACGCTGTTTGTTTTTAAAAACATTGTGTTCAATTTTGTATGTGTTACTTTCAGGCAACTTATGACAGCTTTTGTTAGATTTCTTTGCCCATGTATATTTGTAATTTGTTTGTTTAAACGCACAGATGTAGTGTCTTCGACATCTAGCAAATAATTCCGCTCAAATTGGTGCTAGCAACTAATTCAAACCTACTGTGAGGTGCGAGTTTTTACTCCGTGTTGACGTCCTCACTGTGACTTTTAGATGAAGAATAGCAATCAAAGCTCTGTTCATTTGCTTGGAATTTGCTTGTATTAAGAGATTTTTGTGTCATTAATATTTATACCATATCCCCTTTTTTCTATTTCATTACAGAGTTTGTTTCTTGTACAGAGTGGAAAACGTAGAAAATCTCCCCGTGCTTGAATACGTAATCTCAAACAGTCTTTACAGTTATGGCGTATTTTTCTTGTGATAACTAGCTCGATGTGTACGCCTTCATTTTTTGTTTTTTCGGTCAATGTTGTAATTGAAAATTATTTAGCAGTACATATGTTTATTATCTGCCCTATTCAAGCTATTTAAAACAGCAAAGTCATTTAACAAAATCTTGATGTGCCCTGTGTTTATTTAAACATAACATTGTGTTTGATTTTGTATGTGTTACTGTCGGGCAACTTTTTTTTTGTATTTTGTCGAACTTATCCCGCAGTTTTGTACTCTAACACACAGATGTAGTGTCGTTGACATCTAGCAAAGAATTCCGCTCAAACTGGTGCCAGGGGTTGTCTTGAACTTTCTGTGCGGTGTGTGTTTTTACTCCGTGTTGAATGCCTCACTGTGACTGTGAGATAAAGAACAGCAATCAAAGCGCTGTTCCTTTGCTTGGAATTTGCTTGTATTATGAAATATTTGTGTCTTGTATATTTACACCATATGCCCTTTTTTCTATTCGAATTCATCATTTATACCTTGTACAAAAAGAATGGAAAAATTTATTCATCCATAAGTAACATTGATAACTTTTTTGGCGGTTTTAAAAGGTCAGTAATTAAAGATTAGGGCAAAACACCAAAATATATTTTCTATGGTCCTCAAAACATTATTTTGTCTCATTTTCGATGTTCATCTTCGTTTTAAATTATTATTTATTTAAAGTTAGCATTTTGTGAAATCAAGCTTGCAGTTGTGGATCATAACAAGATCATGCCAGGTATTATTAACGTTGATTGCTAACGCCTGCCAGGGTTGAGCTATCGGAACAAGAAAATATGTCTTTACTAAAAAAGTTTTAAATATGTTAAGAATTCGAGATGGTTTCTTATTACGTAAATTTGAAACCCAGATCATTTGCATTTGTCGTCGTACTCGTTCATTACTTTTTCAGTTCATGATAATTTTATTTATCCAAATTATATCTTCAGTATTTGTTATCATTGTATGTATGAAAAGTTATAACTGTGCATGTATATTCTAGTTATTGTTTAACCTTTATCAGGGAGAAGACTGCATAAGTTGGCCAAACTTGTGTCTAATCCCATTTGTTTCTTTATAATCAAAGAACATTTTCATAAACTAATCTAAACCAAAATACTTAAAATGAAGAGATATAGAGTAAATGTCAAAGACCCTGCACTCTAACCACGAGAAATGCGGAGAGAGCATATAGGTCTCCACATAATATTTAAAAAAGAATAGCAGTTTCTGCGAAAAGCTCAAAATATAAACGATAACGAAATCAATGGATCAATAATTTTTCTGGTTATACAAAGATTTCATTCCTTTAAATATAATACACCAATACAAACAAAACAAACAAGTTGAAAAATATATACACCGTTTGAAGGCGGCGAAGAGACATTCCTGTAAAAGAAGGATAATTGAAAATTCAACAGTATGAGAAATCGTCTCTGTTACTGCATATTTTAGTTTTCATATAACCTAGTTAAACAGAAACGCATAAATCTGTTCGACAGAAACGGCAACCTCGAAATCACGAATAAGAAAAACTAAAACCAAGCATACAACTCTGAACAATACAGACCCTATTAAAAATTTTGAATAAAAGCAGGTGGTTCGGAAAGATAGGCATTTCCTTGCTAAATACCCAGACTCCTGCTGCATAACTAGATATATTACTTAAGTTATATAAAGATGAGACTTTTATCATTTACAGCAAACTGGATGATATAAACTTTCCTATTTTAAAACTTCTATATATTTTGGCACCATCCCTGCTTCCCTTCCAACGCAGTTCATGTGTAGCAGTTGATTCCATAATATCGTGCCTGTTCCATGTATCAGGATTTTCCGAACTAGATGTGTTACAAAATATGAATATTAATTTGATGCACTATATGGCAATTTCGTTAATTGATATCTCGTCAGCAGTGCTCGGAGTCAAAATTTGGAAATACTTTTAAAAATACAATGAAAATTAATAAGCACAGGCATCAGAACGAAAAACAATCTAATGTTATTTTATGTTAATGAATCTAATGAAGAATCTTATCAAGGCTGTCATCGTCCTTTCTTAGATTTTTTGTTCGCCATCATGAATTGGTTGATTCATAGGTTAATAGTGTATATTAACAAGTCGTAGACCTCTTACGGTTAATTCAACAATAAGTCATCTCTCCTCGGACTGACGAAAACACATATTAGAACTTAAGGATTCAACTATAGGTATCGCGCAAAGACAGGTGATGCTTACCCTTCCGGAGCACCTGATCCTACTATTGGTTTGTATAGGACGGAGTGGAGGCCAAGCCTTTGTTCTTTTTGATTTCGATTTATCTTTTAGTTTATTTCGAGTTTGCCTTGACTTTTGGATGATCGACTTTTGATCTCTCGCATGGAAAATATACTAGACCTCGACTCATGTAATTGTCTTCAAAGAGTAAAGGTGAAAGATTCAAGGGAATACAACCCCTAGGAAGATTGGCAAACCAATTAAATTGTTGACTGGTTTTCACTTTTTAATGGTTCTCAATCTGTTAAATAAGAAAAGGGAAAGATATGGAGTAATTGTCAGAGATGCTTTTTGGAACAAGCACCAACATAGAAAACGTTTCTTGCTCGCTGGTTAATTTAAGAAATAATTATAAAAACAATCAACATGGACGAGAATAATCACCCATTCCTTTCCAAAAAATCAAAATGTCTGTTAAAAAGCGAATATTTTTTTCCAATATTAGATGTTTTCTTCTTGCATATAGAACAAACTTATCCATTCCTGGAGACAAAGAAGTAATCATTACAAACAACATAGACAGAGCAGATGGCATTGCTGTTGACTGGATTCATGATCATATTTACTGGGTTGATGGTGAACATGACCATGTCATGGTTGCCAATCTGGACGGAACATTTCGGAAAACGCTTATCAATACGTTCCTGGTTCAGCCAACTGGAATAGTGGTACATCCAACAGCTGGGTTTGTATATTATTGCTAAAATGATTTAGACTTGATTTGGACCACATATAGCTGTTCAATAATTGCCATACACAAAAAGTGACTTTCGACGTGTACTAAGTTATATCATGTCATATCAAGTGAAACTGTGAAAGAACATATCAGTAGCTATCCTTAAAGCATCTACAATGTAGCATCCTCTTTAGTTAATGAAACAAGATAAATACTGCTTTAAAAGTTTGCTAAGAAAACGCAAATATGATGATTGTTCTTTTTTATTAATATTTTACTAGAATGTTTTTGTTATAAGAATTTCATTTATTAAATTATGCTCTTTCAATATTTTTATGAATGTTTTATTGTGGTTTTGGGTTCTTTTTGCATAAATATCATGTACTTTACTTCAACTTATATATCTGTATTACTAGTTACACCACCGATATTTGTTCGGTTCCTTTAAATTCTGCATTGATTTCATGGTCCTAAAACTCAATTCGCCACAATGGAGAAAAAACTATTTCTCGGCTAAAATAACTTGTTTTAACAACTTGGGACTGAACGTTTTTCCACCCGAATTTACCTTACTACTTTTGGGTTTTTTTGCACCTTGACTCTAGAGTTAAAACCAAAGATGTTTTTTGGTGAACAAAAACCTTCAGAATTGTGTTATCCTACCAAGTGACAAAACTGTGTTGATCCAAAAACAATCATGTCTGAAAAACCAAATTTGATAATGTATTGTGTTGTTTTTTGTAACTTTATGTGTAGGACTATTAAAATCAATATTATTTCCAATTCTTTGTAGGTGGTTGTTCTTCTCAGATGTTGGAGACCCAAAGGTAGAGAAATGTGGGTTGGACGGCAGTGAAAGACAGATCATCATTAATACGAATATAGAAAATCCAATGGGTTTGTCTATCGGTAAGAACGAAAAAACCAATAGTCGCCAATGGCACGTGGGTATAGAAAAAAACTAATTTGTGGTAATGAATATTAAATGTTTTTTATTTTTATGAAATAAAAATAAATTCATAGATATCAAAGGAGCAGACATAAATCGTGGGAAACGGACAATGGCCATGGCCAACAAAATGAAACGAATGACAAACATAGAACACACAACACTACAATGTAAACTAAAGCTGTTTTAACACAAACCCTCAAAAACTAGGGCTAGTTCAGGTCCTCCAGAAGGGTTAAGAACTCATGCTCCACTAGTTGCACCCTTCTATACTAGAGCTTTGAAATATCCATAGCAGTGTAAACAATAGAATTTGGTTTTGCGTTGAGAGGGTATCTCGAAATCCTGGTCACCTGAGATTTATTAGACCATTGACATTACGGAGAATAATTATCACAGGAAAACTCTGTGAAGTCGACTGACAATTTAAAGACAATAAATACAGACAATATCCTTGTTTTCAATTCGTATTTAAATTTATACGCAAGTTGTATATTCATATGTTTAATAATCTCCTTTAAAGATGTTCTCTGCCCTTGGTCAGCCATTTTGAAAGAGTTCTGAACCTTTTGTTAAAAAATGAAAAGGATCAATATCTTTTCTCCTAAATCGTTTGTATTGAAAAATGTCATTAAAACGAATATCCGACAGTTTTTAGTTCAATTTATTCTACAATGAGCACAAGGCACATAGAAATTGCTTTGAATGGGAAAATACCGAGATAGTTTTTGATTTGATACAATTTTTATCGATTTTGATATTGATAGCACAAAAACAAGGTCTATTTAGTACAAATGTAATATTGAAATAACTTCGTGATTTTTTGTTCGCTTATATCTATTTTGAACAAAAAACACCTCCGAAATTTGGTATTTTCACAGAAAATTGTTACCTGCTTGCTGAAATAGTCAAATCTTCATTTTCCTTTTGTCCAAATGATAAAAAATTGTAAAAGAATGGGAGGATGATAGGTTTGAATACGTTGGGTAATCAGCATTGTCACAATAACTTATTGTCATATACAGTGCCTTAGCATTACATGCCCCTATAATATAGAGTCACCTAGAGTAACCTGCCCCTATAATATACATTCACGTATAGTTTCCTGACCCTTTAACATATGTTTGCTCCTTTTAGCTTACAATGCAGTGTTTGTTGTTTTCTATAATTAAATAGGTCAGTAGTCAAATACACGAATCGATAGCATGTTACAATGCAGTACTGATTTTCTATGACTTAAAAGGTCACTGGTCAAATACACGATAGACGGTTTGTGTATTGTAACATTAATATGATTTTGTTATTATTGAATACTTTTAAGGTATAAAGGTTAAAAAAAAATTATTGTGTTAGTTTGAATTTAAGTCTGATATAATGATGATATCTTTTGATTAAATTATCGACAATCAGCGGTTAAACCAGATCACCATATACACCAGACATGTTTATATCTCACACTCAATCGGTTTAGTAGCGTATTGCCTTATCCAGCAAATACACATCAATTATTCTGCAAAACGACACATGATAATATCGTTATATCCAAACAAGTCCTGAAACGATGATTTATTTGGTCTCCTCGGTGGTTTTAAGGTATGGATTACGCCTCACCTTAAAACAAACGAGTCGACAAAATAAATCATAATTTGTTTTGCGTATAACTTATAATAAAAGAATACAAGAATGACATGTTTGAATACGATGGATAAGCAGCATTGTCACAAGAACGTATTGTTGTCCATAATTTTCTTAGATATTTACCGCCAATTACGATAAAATTTAGAGAACAGACTGTCGTAGATCTCGAAAAGGAATTTGCCCTAAATTAATTTTTTAGACTATCAAAACAATCAAATTTTTGCAGAAAACTTGATTTGATTGCAATAACAATACAGTCAACAATTGCATACAGTTATGAGAAAGAAATAAAATGTAGTAAATGAAGAAGAGACCACACCACATCTCACTATGCAGCCATCGAATGAAATGGAATCTCGTGTTATTTACAAGGCCATCAAAATTCAAATACCATTAATAAGACTTATTATTAGTATAAATATTAAACAGAAGAAATCTCAATATGTAAATATATAGATAATATCGGTGAAAAGACAATCCACGAATATTGAGTTCAGGCGGGCGCATTTTCATGCGTCAGTGTTAAACTAGTTTTATTTAACCCGAAACCATCCCACTTTGAGTGCGTTTAGTAAAAATAAGACATATGACAAAGTTTAACACACGGTCATTTAAATTAAACAAGATAACATACAATTTACTCAGAGAATATTTGATCAATAATGATAGGAATTACAGAAAAGTAAAATAGAGGAACTTCCCAGTGAATACTTACAAATCAATAAAAGGAATTCGAAGATACTAAAGGTACAGACAAAT
>JAULBM010054401.1:0-10451 GCA_032357055.1 Geukensia granosissima
TCTGACAAGAAGATGTTTGAAATTTGGACCAATCAGAACACATAATTGGCCCTGGCGGCCATGTTGAATTTCCGATCTGCACCAATTTCACAAATCTGGTAAAGGACCACCTGCCTAACATTTCTGCCAAGTTTGGTTCAAATCTGTTCAGTTTTTTCAGAGAAGAAGAAGAAAATGTTAAAAGTTAACAGACGACGCCGATGACGACGACGACGACCCCAACGACGATGTACGCAAAGTGATGACAATAGCTCACATGGCCCTTTTGGCCAGGTGAGCTAAAAATCAATTCCATGTTTCCTCTACAAGATCTAGAGATAAAAAATAGGAGGTATAGCATGATTATCCTTGAGACAGCCATCCTCTGAATTACAGTTAATCACTTAAGAAAAGTGACCTCTTAAATAAAGTTAATTCAAAATAAAATCTTTAACAATGAGAATGAAAAAGCTGGCCCTTAAAACCAAGTGGCTGTTTATTAGAGGTGACCGCAAAGGCAAGTCTGACTGTTTATTGTTATAAGATGTTATCAATTAGAGTGTCTGAAATACTGCTGATATGGCAATAAACACTATCAATCAATCAATCGATCGAGAAGAGAGTTAAAAAATCATCTGTATAAAACGATATCAAACCTATCTGTATTACTTCCTCTTCCTCTTGATTATTGTTATATGTCCCTGACATTCTGTTGTCCTGACTGTTTAAACTGTATGATGACACCATATTACCTGTATCTGTAATCAGTTATAATAATTTAGGTACATTTTTCCTGATAATTCTATTGCTTAGTATTTGCCGATTCAGTACATGTATTATACATGGTTGACATGTAACAAAATGATGTATCTAGATAAAGGGCATATGTAGCAGTTTATTGATGAATGGAAAATATTGTTACCAAAATTTCTTTACTGTGGAAGTGAGCTAAGGACTGTTTCTATTGGCTCATTATATTGTTAAAAGCTTTACTGTGTCTTTGAAGATGATAATCAATAATAAAAGTGATGTTGGCTATTTTCTTTTTTATGTTTTGTCCAATTAGAAAAAAAACTATCATCCATGATTGCACATTATTCATCTGCTTGGGACAAAATGGGAAACTTTATAGGACCTTTCAAAGATGCACCATATAAAACATTAGTCTATATAATCGTGCAGTTTCAGAGGAAAAGATTTTTTTAATGATTCAGCCAATCAGAAGCAAGAATAATCCATGGTGGTCATTTTTTGTCCAATTGGGATGAAATGAGGAAACTTAATAATAAAGGACCTTCCAAAGATGCTTCACATCAAATATATATTCCAATTGGCCAAATGGTTTCTGAGGAGATTATTTTTTAATTATCAGCCAATCAGAAACAAAAATCTTCCATGGCAGCATGTTTTTTTGTCCCATTATGACGAAATGAGGAAACTTTATAAAGGACCTTTCACAGATGCCCCACATCAAATATTAATCCTTTTGGCTAACTGATTTCAGAGGAGAAGTTTTTTTAATGTATCAGCCAATCAGAAATAAAAAGGGTCCTTGGCTGCCATGTTTTTTATTCGATTTGAACAAAATGAGGAAACTTTATAAACACCTTTCATATATGCTTCATATCAAATACTAATCCTCTAGTCAATCTGTTTCAGAGGAGAAGATTTTTTAAATGAATCAGAAACAAGAATCATCCTTAGTGGCCCTGATTTTTGTCCAATTTTGTAAATGACCTTTTTTGATGCTTCCTGTAAAGTTTGGTTTCATTTAGCCCAGAAGTATCAGAGGAGAAGATGAAAATGTAATAGTTTACCGATGACAGATGCCAAGTGATGACAAAAGTCATATAAATGTAGACTTGTAATAATTTATATCACTGTGTACCCAAATACAAGATTAACTTCATCTAATCAGTGGAATGGATTATATATAAGGTGAGTGTTTTAAGATATTATACTACAAATTGCCATTCTTTTGATTGAGCTAACAGTTATTTATCAAATATCAAACCTGAGTGGGTGGATAAATTGTCATCCTGTACCTTGGTTACTGTACTGTAGACATCATCTCTGTGTATCAACCTGAAACAGCAAAACTAGTATGCAAAACTTACTCCAATCAGATTGTCAAAATATTGTCCAAAGAGTATTGGTCTGCATTTTATCCAAAAAATCTTCAGTTGGAGTTTTGATTTTTAAACCAAATCAAATGTCAGAATTTAGACAATAAAAACTTTCAAATTTAAATCCCAGTTTTGACTTAAGTGAATTTTGAGAAAAATTGGCAAATTTTATCACGAATTCCTGGACATCTGTCAAGACTTTTCTTTTACCTTCCTCTTTAGGAGTACAAGAGGCTATCTTCATTAGGTTACCTGTGTTGATTATGAATGGTGCCTGTGCTGATTATGAATGGAGAATCCCAAGTTAATGCTTCCAAGAGTCTAAACTTGATACCTTCCTCTGAATCAATCCCACTTATTACAGAGCCATACAAGACCATGGATGGTAAATTGGCAGAAAATAGGTTGCAATTTGATCAATAGTTTCTGACAAAAAAATTTTGAAAAATTCAAGTATATTTCTATTGGCTTCTATCAATGTTCCAAGCTGGTGGATTTCCTGGATCATGTGGATGATGTATTAGCACCACAGTAATAACACTCAGACTACACCTCACAAGGAACATGCATGATGTGTTTGGTTTCTATCCATTCACTGCAGGTTCTCAAAAAGTCTTTTGTATGTATGTGTATTCCCCCAGAGTTCCATGTTAAAATTATTCAGAGGCCTGGTTGGCAGAGTTGTGAAGCTAGTTGATTTTAACTTACTGTTACAGATCACTGTAGCCAGTCACCATATGGCATGAGTACCCGCCTGATTTTATACCATACAAAATAAGGCTTGCGTTTGACTTGCATGGCACATGACAATATTTGTCAGTTACCTGCCCAAATTCAGTGGTTCTCTATGGGTTCTATTGCTTCCTCTGGCAGTAAAACTGACTGCAGCGATATGACTGAAATAATGTTGAAAGTGATGTTAAACCCCAATCAAATTAACAAACAAAAAATAAAATTAGTCCTTAGCTGGCCTCTTGGGTGACCAATCAACACAAAATAAGACACTTGGTCAGCTCAGCACTTCATCAGGAACATTCATCCAATGTTCAGTATCAGTCTAATCATTAGTTCTCAAGAAAAAGTGTTTTTTATGTTTTTCACAAAGGAACTTATGTCAACTAAGCCTCGTTCCGGCAGTCATCTTTGATGAAGCATTGGCACCAAAGTAACAACACTTGGACAGCACCTCATAAACAAAAACATGACAGCACCTCATAAAAAAAACATTCACACAATATGGTCGAACCATTCAGAAGTTCTCATTAAAATATGAAATGTTAACATACTTGAATGATGACTGGAGCTTTCTTAAGGCAATAGCTCACATAACACTTTGGATCAGGTGAGTTAAAAATGCTTACCATATGTAATTTAGTATTCCTTTTTTCCTTAAACAGTCAGTTCCATGACGGCTATCCATCTAATTTTAATAGTATGGAATATCCGTCTTCTGTTTTAAAGACGGGTTTTCCATCCTAATATACAAGACGAAAAAAAAGTCCTTAATATTTTGTTATATTCACTGGACAGTTTTTCCATCTTGTCCAAAACTAACATGCATTGGTTTAGTTATTGTCATGCACACAGTTGCTGAATTACCTAAACCTTGCTAAATGCGCATGAAATAAGCTCTTTTTATACAAGTTTACCCATGCATTAAATATGCAATCTGCTGAGTTTGAATGTTTGGTTAAAATTTTATGGAGCATCAAAGGATAATAGTTTTTCATATACGACCACCAAGAAACGTGGACTTAAAATGTAGAATTAAAAAATAACAGCCAGTATGATGAAAATGCTGTTTTGGTAATAATTCCAGACTTAGTGGATTTACCAGACCTTGTTCATAACCAGCTTCGGAGGGAAGCAATCAACGATTTGAGACAGCTGGCAGGTATGTAGCACAATGCAAATCAATTTGGTCTTGTTTAATAATGTCACCACTATTGAAGGACAGAGGGATAAAGCCTTTTAGAGCCAGGGCATTCAATAAAACCTTTATCAAGGTTAGGGACAGCTCATTTCTGAAGGCTGTCATTGGTTTCCTGATTACCATGATTACCATTTTGATTATTTGATTTCAAAAAGCATTTTTATATGATTTTTTAATTCCCAATTTTGAAGCAAACTATATGATTACAACCTGTGACAAAGATACAATGTATCTTTTGAAATCTGTTTATTTTATATTTATTCAAACAGATATGGGAATGATTTGGATCCAATTAAACATGTTTTATCCTACCGTTAAAGATAACAAAAAAAATTAGCAGAAATGTGTTTTTTGTTACTTGCAAAAAATTGGAGAAAATCACAGATGTTAATAAGACTGTTTTCAAGTGTATTATTATTTCATTCCAAATATTCATAACTTTGTATTAATAATTCCACAATGAGTCCTCACTTAAGGGCATATCTACCAGTATCAAGGATGTAATAAACAAAACATATAACAGTACCTACTTTTTTCGCATAATTTTGACGTTTCATTTAACGTCATAATTGCACAAGCATTACGTAGAACTGAAGAGGAAACGGATATTGTTGTGCGGAGATTGTTACTTCAGTTTAATGCCTCAAGTTTAATACTAAACAACGATTAATTTCAAATCAACAAGAAATATATAATTGGCATTACTGGGCCGACCAGTCTTTGCTCTTACTCCCTAATGCTGGGTTCTCAGCGAAAAAGCAGCAAATACCAATTTTGATGTTTTTGGTTTGACCTGTCAGGGTATCGAATCCACAACCTTCCACGGTGTGCATTCTAAACATTACACTACTGAGGCGGTTTATCAAACAATGAAGCAAACAGGAAGAACATAGACTAAAGATGTAACTCACAGACCTGTCAATAAAAACCCAAAGCAGAATCAGGTGATCAGGAGGGAAAACATGGTCTGCTTAGCCTTGGTCTAAAACCTTTTATTTTTTGATTTTCAGGAGGGGCTGGGAACTGTATGCAGACCAGAAAATTTTTTTCATGTTCCCAGATGCTGGGAAGATTTTTTTGGACAGAATTTTCTAACCCAACCCCCGCACCCCCGGCAAGAAAATCAAATGGTCCTTGCCTAATCTAATGGGCTAGAATGTATGATTTTTTACATGACAAGTACCAACATTGGATGCGCGTGTGTTCAACCATATCTGCAATTAAAAGTTACAAGTTTTTTTTGGCTGATGCCTACATCACGGCAAAAAAAGGATCTTCACTGTCCTTCTAGTATGTCTGTATCTGTTGAAAATACCCGTATGATTTTTGAAATTACAGAACATGAATATGTAATTAAAATTTCTTCCAATAAACAAATAGAAGTTACAATTTTTCTTAAACTAAGAAGGTGTATGTAAAGTGTGGAAGACAAATATTCACAAAGGCAAACCCGTGTGTTTAGTTTTTGTTAGGAACAACTTCAATGAATTCCATACAGGAAACCTTCAATACAGTGTTAGAAAAAAAAATCAGTTAAATCGTCCTAGCTGGTTTTTAATGATCATTACACATTTGGGATACATTTCCTGCTGGAATTTACAGAAAATGTGGGAAATGTTGCATTCTTTTTCCTGACGTCTATGTAGATTGAGGTTCAAGATGGGAAAACTGACAAAAACTTTCTATTTTATTGTTAATCTCTTCAAAATGGTGACATATTATTTTCTGACGATGATTTAATAGTATATTTTAATGCAAATTTAATATGAAAGTATTAACATATCGACATCCGACATCATGGGAAATATTTTAAAATTGCATTTATTCATCATAAAAATGGCCCATTTTAATCCACACATTTTATTCAAAACAGTTTAAAGTTTCTTACAGATGATAACGAAATTTGAAAGTATTTTTCCTTTAATATTGAGTATATATACCCATCAGAAAAGTTTGATTTTGTAAGGAATAATGATTCAAAATATAACACACAAAAAATAAGTTTATACCGCCGAATTTAAATGCGTCAAATCCTTTTCCTTTATTTTTAGCCTCTGACTGTACGTGAAAAAGACTGGTGACATAAACTTTTTATTTCAAATATTTGACTCTTGCATGTCAGAGATCAAAATATCAAAAAATGAAGAAAATCTCATCGTAAGAAATAACAGGTGGATATGCCCTTAAATATAAGCATTTTCAACATTTATATACTTTTTCACAAAAATAGCAGGAGCTTTTACCCTTTCAAAGCTCTGAGCTTGCCTTAGTTTTTGTAGAGTTCTGGTTGCTCAATATTTCAGTTGTGGATGTAGCATTTTATGTGCTCTTGTGTATCGCCTGTTCTAACCTTTTTTTGGTCATGATTTTCCTCATTCTTTAACTGATTTTTTTCATTTGCCTTATCGGTACCTTCAAACTCTTTTTGTCTTCACTCTGGTCCTAAATTATTTCAGAGTTAATTGCATAATGTCCTATCTAACCTGGTGTAAAAAGATTCAGAGTTCATTTTGGCATAGAAATGGATTAAGAGCTCGTTACAATGCACAGGATTCCATGCTCTTTTTAGGTCATATGGCAACCTATATATTTGAACTTTCAACGGATTTTTTATGAGATGTGGTTTGGTCTCCTTGACATTTTCTCCATATCATTCCTGTTTATAGAAGTTGATGTGAAGGGTCAGTCAATCTTTACAATGTTAGCCACAGGCAAACAAGGTATGGCATATGCTGGTCAGATCTAAAAGTACTTTCATAACAGCCAATACCAGGCTATCTATTGAGTTTGGTTGTTGAACTACATTGGTTGGTGAATGCAGAAATATTTATTCTGAAAAAAGGTACCACCAAAGGACTATTTTATCAAAGACTGAACCACTTCAGCTAGTGATTTCACATGAAATTTAAATGAAAAATATGAATATATACAGATGACCGTACGTTTTTTTTGACACGAAAACTTAAAAAGTTTAGAAAACATTTTTGTCCAAAACTGATCCAATAATCTTTGCAAGTTCTTTAAAGAAGATCAAATATGAATTGTTTACAGATGACAGTAAGACAGAAGTATGCCAGAAGCGAAGTCATGACAAAAGCTTATATGGCCCTCTGAAATAGATGTAGATATTCTTACTTATTTATCTGGCGAATCAATACTAATAAGTACAGTATTAAATGTAAAAATTCATCAAAATGGGGTATAAAATTATAAACTGAGTACTGGGTCTTTCTTGGAAGACATGTGTCACCTGCTTTCACATATTGTTAAGGAATATTGGCAAACAGGAAGTGGTCATGTGACGGGTTTGAAACTGTCTTACATGAAACAACTCCCCATACAAAAGGTCTGTGTCAAATATCAGGAATCTTACCTGCATAGTTGCTGTGAAAAAGTGACAGAAATTTAAAATAGGCAGACTCAGAAAACAGAATATAGAAATACAACCATATTTAAACTACCTTACATGATACACTTCCCCATACAAAAGGTCTGTGCAAATATCAGGAAGCTAACCTGCATGGTTGATGAGGAAAATGTGACATAAACTTTCCAACATGAAAATAGTCAAATCTGGGCAAATAGGATGTAGAAATGCAACTGATTTTAAACTGCCTTACATGATACACTTCACCATACCAAGGGTCTGTGACAAATATCAGGAAGCTAACCTTAATGGTTTCTGAGAAAAATGTGACAGAAATTTTCCCACATGAAAAAATATGCAAAGTTTCGGCAAACAGGAAGAAGTGTGATAGACTTTTAACTGCCTTACACGATACTTTTCCCCATACCAAAGGTATGTGCCAAATATTAGGAAACTTACTTGCATGATTGCTGAGAAATGTGTGAGAGAAATTTTCCAACATGAAAAAAATAGTCAGTCTTGGCAAACATGAAGTAAAAAGGTGACCTACTTTAAACTGCCTTACATGATACTATTCCCCATATCAAAAGTCTGTGCCAAATATCATGAAGCTCACCTGCATGGTAGCTTAGAAAAATGTGACAAAATTTTCCATCATGAAAAAATAGTCAAAAGTCTGGGCAAACAGGAAGTAGATATGAGACGGACATTAGACCGCCTTACACGATACATTTCCCCATACCAAAGGTCTGTGCCAAATATGAGGTTCACACTTAAAAAGTTTGATTTAATCCAGATTAAGTTAATTTGAATTAAGTTTATCTGGATACATTTAATCCGGATTTTGTAGTGTGAACGCAATTATGTGGATTAACATACTTAACGTTACTTTACATTAATACATTAATTACATTAATTGCTAATGTTACTTATGTTCTTTTGGTTTCTGTGTTTCAATTTTAATCCAGATTAAGTTAAGCCAGAACCTCAACTCTAGTGTGAACGCAACAGATAACCTGTAAACTGGCTTAAGTTGATCCAGATTAAGTTAAGCCTAGTGTGAACAGGCCCTAACTTGCATGATTGCTGAGAAATTTGTGACAGAAATTATTAGTCACACAGGACGATGCAAGAGGACAGAAAGTGATGCCTCTATGTGGCTCTGCCAGACGCAGGGGACACAAGAACTAATTAATATGACCTTTTTTAAAATGTAAACAAATTCTTACCGGTAATTGAACTGAAAAATTGATATCTTAACTAAGTAAGTTTTACATGTACACCATAATTTAGATTAATGGTGTAGTAGAAATTTTTGCCAGTTCAAAATGGGCACACAATTACAAGTAAGTATAAAAATCAGAGAGATATACAAGAGTGAGTCTAGCATAATGATAAGAGTAGCCAGTCTCTTGTGACTCGATGGCATGTATAAAAATCTTAGAGATAAATTATAGGAGTAGCCAGTCCCTTGTTTCAAAATCAATTTCAATCACCTTTGTACTTGGTACTAAAGATATTCTTAAAATACAAAATGTTTATTTCTTTTTTTACTTCCTGGGATTGAAGAACTGTGTATATTTCATTTAAAGTATATTGACTGGGAATTTCTTTCAGTAAATATGCTTTTTCAGAGAAGTTATTTTCTGACAACAATAAAACATTTTCTAACAACAAATAAAGAAAATTTCAGTTCAAAGTGGTAGCTGTATTTGGAAGTATAAACCATCAAATATTTAAAGGTGCTGTCTCACCTGCTCTTCCACATACATTATACCCTTGTGTTTTTAAGAAATTTAACACTTTTGACACTCTACCTAATTAACTTTGACAGAAAGCCAGATATGCATTACCTGGATAAGGATACTGTAAAAGTAGTAATTTTCGCGGTGTTTTAATTTTCGCTATTTTGCACATATGATTTTAACGCGAAAATACCTACCCATGAATTGTGAAATTTAAACTTTACATCGCTACAAGATAGACAATATATGGGGAAATTTAAAGCTGTAAAATCAGAAAAACAGTATATTAAGAAGGAAGGTAATAACTAGACTTCTGGACTGAAATATACATGGAAATTCAGGAAAGTTATAGGAGGCATGTTTGTCTAGCCATTCTAATAAAGTCAGAAAAAAAGAGAAAAACAAGCAACAGATAAATCAACTATTTATTAAAAATAATCATGCATTAAAAATTAATTCATAAAATCATGGCAAGAAACAAACAAAAACTGTATCATGCATTAAATCAGAAACATGCAAATCATAACATACATCCATTTGATTCTCTTATTCAAAAAATTAATTTACTCTGAATACAAACATATATTCAAATGCAAAAACAAGTTGGAAGATATGGCAGACATATCAGACACAACATTTTACCCATCAATGAACTATTTCCTACAACTCTTACCATTATTTTCTAGTGAACAACTTATTGGATATATATATTACAATTCTATTGTAGAATCGTATAATTTCCCTGAAAAGTAATTCCCTCCAAAAAAGCTCCAAATATATAATTTTGAAATTTTGATCATTTTAATAAACATTACAGGTTATCTCCCCTGTTGGATTTTTTTCCATGCATTCTTTGCAAAATATATTTTCTGTGAACTTAATTCCTGGATATTATGCGCATATTTAGATCTTATATTTCATTTATTCAAAAATTTATGGCAAAATATATTCCTAGGGCAATGATATATATATATATGTAGAAACTTTAATAAACAAATATCTGCAAGATGCTTTGTAGAGACCAACCTACAAGTGTCAATAGTAATACAAACATGTCAGTAAGTTTTAAAGTCAACTAACAATGTAAAAATATTTAAAAACCATGCAAGTTCTTAAATACAAACAGTGCTTGCATCTTACTTTTAAACTTTTATATCCATTCTGGAACTTCTAGAACAGGAGTAATAAAAATATTTTCTATAACTGGCCTTGATTCCACTTTATATATTTATCAATTATGGACTTTTGTTGAGGTCAATACGTTATATATGGACCTGGAAGAGTGATATCGACCAAGGACG
>JAULBM010054410.1:0-10450 GCA_032357055.1 Geukensia granosissima
TCAATAACTTTTGACTACATGAAAGTAATGATTTGAAATTTGGATATGTTGTTTGGGATCACCAAATACAGATCAAGGTGGAGGATATTACCTTTGGCGGGGGCATCTATGTCCCATGGACACATTCTTTTCTAAGTTTTGATTCTTAGTTTAAAACATAACAATTTGCAGCAAATTAACAAAATTACCTCATTTAGCATTTGAATACATTTGACAGAACCATGCCTATAAATCACCTGTAAGATTTGTTTCACACATTCATGCATTACTGTGTTTGATTGACAGCCTTAGTGGTGTAATGGTTATTTGCTTGCCTCCAGTGTTGAATACCAGAGGTATTAGCCACAAACAGGTCACAAAGACATTAAAATTGGTTGGCTGCCTCTCTGTTAAGCTCACAGCATTTGGGAGTAAGAGAAAAAAATTGTGAGCCCAGAGTTAGCATAATGTGTCTGGGTAAGTGACTGCTGCATTTGTGAACTAGCACTTTTAATATCTTGCTCAGCCGGCCAGTCTAGTACAAAGCATGGTTTCATTCATCATCTCTAAGTATGCTCTCTTCCTGAATAAGCATGAAAGGTTTACCGATGAATGTTTAGCAATATTCAATCAATCTATCAGTGTAGCTTGAAAGTATTCAAATGTCAAATTTAGCTATTGTATAATTCTGTTTTCAGTTGGAAGAATAATAGTTGATGACTATGTCAGTACAGATACCTATTTAGATGTACAATTTGAGGGATTCTACTCCAAACTAGATATACTGATGTATTATGTAGCAGTGTCAGACTTCAGAAATTATACAGAATCAGACTGTAAACGATATGTATGTATATATACTGTTTTGTTCACTGACAATTCTAGTGATTTCCTGTTTCATCCTGAGGACAACATAAATTGCATGTATCATTTTTTCCAATAACAGAAAGCAAGATGGTTTTGGGAGACTTTGAAATTTCCTTCCTTTTCAGTCATGTTATATATATTGTAATAGCTGTAGATTAATATTATAAAACCTACAGTCGGGCAAGAAATGAAGGGTTGGCTTAAGATCCAGTTTAATTGACATAGATGATACATATGAAAATGAAAAAAATATAGGGTAAATGTTAGAGGGCAGCACTCCACCCTCAAGAAAAATACCGTAATTTTACAAATCTAGAGGTCACCTCAATGCCTACAACAAAGATGGAATACCTTCCCTTGTGAAAGCTCTAAATAGCCCACAATAAAAATTGTGTATGTGTAAAAAAATAATGCTCTTACCTTAATATTATAAAAAAAATGTACATGTAACAAAACATTAAACAAACAAACAAACCTGTGACCACAATAGCTGACTTGATACAGGCACTTGAGACATGTAATTGGGTCAAAATAATTTAGTGAGTACCCAACCCTTCCCACACAAAGGGTCAAAGGGAAAAAATCAAAGAAAACAAAGTAATTTAAGAACTTTAAAAATCAAACAAAATGTAGAAGGTACCTGAATAACAATAAATATGCAAAACAAAATGACATGCAAGAAAGAAGATACCTCTCTAATGAATGTTTGCAGTTACTGAAAAAAGCTCAGGGTGAGATTCACAATAAAAGGATATCAATCCCCTAATCATGAGATGTCATCAAACACAGTATGTCTGATAATTTAATACTCACTCACAGTGTTGTCATGAAGAAAGACAAGATGCTTTACACATTATCTCTCCATGTACATGATTTTGTCTTGATATTTTTTTACTATGAGTATTCACATGCAACAATAATTATGTTGACTCAAGTTAAATAAGTAAAAAATGACAAATTTCATATATGTGATTTTGAGAAAATATAGATAGGCTTTTGAAATAAAAAGCTCTCAGGGATTATCAAATTGGTATCTACTTGAAGATTGATGGAGGAAGGGCCACAAAAGACGAGAAGGCAGCCATGTTTAATGTGTATCCTGTAACCAATATCAACCAGAACACTTTCTATACAATACAGCCAATTGATTTGCAGCTTGGTAACACATATTTTGTTTGGGTTATGGGTAAGTTCTTTCTTTATCATTAGCCCCCCCCCCCCCAACTTTGTTTTATGGGATTATAGAAATCACACTATCTGTATGTCTGTCTGTCTGCCCACATACTGTGTAATTGCATCTCCTCATAAACTGTTAAATGTATTTCTATCAAACTTGATCAGACCATAAGACATGTTCAGATTTGAACATCTGCTCATTCCAAGTGCAGATAATTCATGGAGGTATCTTTTGTGGGTTTAGCTCACAGTATTACTTGTTCTAAAAGGCAGAAAAATTTTTTTTACAGTACTATGATAATTTTAAAAGAAATTCCATTTCAAATTCAAGAAAAGGTCACAATTTCCTATTATAAGTTAAACATTTAGTACCACTTCTTATAAAATATACAATTACTAGGTAAAATAAGGCAGCTTTTCAGCCACCAAATTTTAAATTGATTAATCAAAATAAAACACAGATAAAATCAGTAAATAATATAGCATGTTAGAAATATATACTTGATTTTACTTTGCAAGTGTCTGTGCTTTGACAGCACAAACTTGTACCATATTTTTCTTTTTCACAATTTAGAGCAAAAAACAAAATCTTTTAACAATTTTTAGTGCAGAAGGTATCTGCCTTCAGATAACATGTTTCTATATCTTGTGTATTATTTAAAAATACATTGCACAATAAGGTACACTGAACACAGATGCATTCTTTAGATTCAGGACCAAAAAAGAACTAAATTAAGTTTGTTTTTTTTGAAATTGCTGAAAAATTCATCATATGATATGTAATTTTTTAACAATTGATGACGTCCTGTGGGAAATATTAAATTTCATTATGATCAAGTTCATGTATTCAAATAAGGTTTATAACTTTGTGTGCAGCTGAAGTTTTAATTTTAGGGCCACATTCAGGCTTTAATGTACCTCCTCATTTTAGAATACATGTGTACCAAGATAAGAAAAATAGTAAATTTACCCAATCTTCATTGCAGAGATGCTTCAGTGTGTGAATACTTATACATGAGTATGTCTCTGCATCCAGCCATGTTCACAATAACAAGATTTTGCAAATAGTAGTCGTCTGCAACAAATAGCAACTGATTTATCTCAAATATTTTAAGAAATTGTTATTTTGCTTCATACTAACCTTAGTTGTCACTTTCAATTATTTAGTTTCAAACAAAATATTTTTACTTTTGCCTTTGGTAGTAAATTGACTTCACAATTCAATGTTTTCAGCGCATCACAGATGTATTTTGAAGAGGTCTTATTTGTGTAAATTGAAAGTGTAGCTAACTTTTTCCCTTGGGTTGAAGCTGTATATTACCATATATGCGTTTGAATAATTTAATCAGTTGTTATAAATATGCATGCTTTTTTCACATTTATTTAAGGTACTGATAAATCTGGTGAATGTAGTATGACATATCATGAATTTGTAATAGATACCACCCCACCAGTTAGTGGTGAACTTACCTGTGGTCCAGATTACAATATGGTGAGATAATTTGATACATCTTCCTTTGTTATTAGGGGATATGATAATTTTGCAGTCAATCGTTCATCAAAACACTCCAATAAATTTTGATCAAACTTGGTACATATTTAGTTCTGATAAAATAAGAACTGTTTTGATTTTAACATCAAAGATCAAAAGTCAAAAGTGGCAAGTAGAAATGATTACACCATCAGGTGATGGTGTGTTTCATGTTGCCTTTGTTGAAATTATTGTTAAACCTGTCTAAACCAAGCAGTCTTGGGATTTAAATCTTGTTTACAGACGGATATCTACACTGAAATTGAATAAGACGGTCCACTGGTACAGTCAATTGTTTGACAGATATTAGGTTATAACAATTGCTCAAATGCCCCTTTTGGCCATAGCCATTTGGAAAGTTAATTTCTGGAGTTATAGATTGTGTGTGAACATTTTTACAAAGTATTGTGTTTTTCTAGGTTAGCCCTTATAGTCAGATACTATACCAGATATTTTAGGATAACTTTAAAAATAAAAATGGAAAGACGAAAAACTTGTGAAATTAAACTATGTTTTTATAAAGAGCATTGCTATGGAAGGTGTTTAGCATTTGTGTTTGTTTGCAGGATGTTACCTATACCCCAGACAAAACCAGCTTGAAAGTGACATGGGAGAACTACCATGACCCTGAATCTCCCATCAAATCATATGAAGTATCACTGTGGGTCAATTCCTCCTGTAATAGAGATAGTACACAGAAATTATTAGTAGATTGGATAGAACTCTCAGCCAACTACACACAATATACATTCATGGAGCTTGACTTAAAGGTTGGTTATTTTTAATATGTTTATTATAATTTTCTTATTTTTGTTGTAAATGAAATGAATTTTTAAAAAAGCATGTATATTTCCTGCCATGATTTTTTTTTAATTGAAAATTAAATGACATTTAAGGTTTATGTCTGATCAGCTGTTTTATGCACAGCTTCATGCCAAGAATAGCCTTCAGGAAGACAAAAATTCTGAAAATCTAAAAATTGTATGCTTTTGCCATGATGTAATTTTATATTGCAAAGATTGTCACTTCATTTAGTCACTGTAATTTTGAACCGTTTTAAAAAAGTAGCTGGACATTTGAATTGCAACAATTTTTAATTAAGAATCTGTATTATTTGATGTACCACAAATATTTTTGTCAGCATTGTAGTCTTGTATTTTTTCCAGGGCAATACCCCATACATAGTAAAATTCAGAGTGAGAAATGAAGCTGGCCTGGTGATTAATGAAGAATCATCCCCTGTTTTGTATGACTCGTCACAACCTAAAGCAGGCAGAGTTGTAGATGGAACAGATTTCTTAAGTGACAGAGTATGGTACAGCTCATCTACAACTGTTACTGGTAAGAATTCAAAAAATCGTTGGTATAGTTACATGTATAAACAAAATTTGATGTATTATATTAAAAAATATTTTGAGTTTCTGGCACATGTTTGTTTGCGTGAGTATCAGCAACCAATTTTCATTTTTATACTTTTAAGAACTATTTTTAAGGACCAATCAAAACATTTCAAATTACATTTCTTCCTGTCTGTGTCCCAAACCTTTTACTTTATCATGTTTTTGCCTTTGTTATTGTGGGTGAATGGTATTCAACGAAACAAATATTTTCAAGAATTTTCATAGCATATCCAAGAAGTAATTGTCAGATTTGTTAAATCTATCCAAGCACCTTGCTATGCACTGGGATATGAACTGTTTACAGGTCTGTTTAGATATCAGTAATTTGTAGGTGTTAGTGATGTCCTTTTTTTAAGTTTCACTTTATTTATTAAAATCAAGAATTCTGTCTGTTAAATGGATAAATGCATGTAAGGGAGGAGCCATGTTTCTTCACATGTATTTCCACAGGTAAAACGAAGTAACCTCCATAAACTAGTATTTGATTCTAATCTAAGTGGTAGTAAAAGCATGACCAATGTTGGTATTGACATTTTCACGTTGTTAATCAAGATTTTTAGGTTATGAATTATAATTACTAATTAAAAAAGCCATTAGGTCATTGATTAAATTAGTTGGGGTAACTCAAAATGAGTGACAAATGGTTCCAAACTTGATGTTTATTCAGGCTCAGTTGATGAAACATTGTAAATTATTTATAATACGTAAAGTTAAATTTAAGTGTGTTTTTAATTTTTGTAATTAAATCAGATGTATGCTTTGGCATATGTGTTCAGTGAGAATTCTTGGAAATATGCTGATTGTACAACACAAATTGCATGATTTCATCTCCCTGAAATACATGCTATACAGGATTTTCCCCTGATCTCTAGCCTTCACAAAGGATGCCTGTTTTACTGCCCCTTTGGTATTCAAATTCCTTTTACTAGAATTTGTGGTATAGGCAGAAAGAAATGGTAAAGGAAAGGAATAGAATTAATTCCAGAAAGAGGACAACACATTGACCATTCCTCTTTTTCACTTTTCATTGGAACATATATTCATATTTGGAAAAAAAATCAATGATTTCACTTTACATTGTTACACTTTTAACATGTGCTTGTTATTTCTTTAAGGCAGTTTTAATTTAGATGTCCAATTTTTATTCTCTTGGCAGAATTTTACAAAAGATTTACAGATACTCTTGAGATGAGTTAGATAAGTAATATGATAAGTATGGTCTGATTGGCTTCTCTGGGTCTAGGTTTTTTTTTTTATTATGCCCCCGCTTTTAGGCGTCAGGGGCATTAAGTTTTACCCCTGTAAGTACGTACGTCCGTACATAGTCCGTCAATTTTCGTCAAAGATTTCTCCGCTTGTGTATGTTGGATTGATTTGATATTTGGTCTGAAGCATTATAATGGTGAGTTGTACCGTGTCTCCCCTTTTCAGATCTGTTGTCTATCTACTTCCTGTTTGCGGAGCGGGGGCATCTGTGTCCCCAGGACACGTTTTGCCTCTGTTTTTTTTTGGGGAGGGGGACTGTAGATACTCACAGACAGGCATATGATTAGAGGGTAAGTGAACATCTCATGGTATCAATCATCAAATTTCAGGATCTATCTTACACCTGGCAACACCAGATGGACTATCCTGTCCTTCCCAGTTTATATCCGTAGTAACAGATTCAGGATGGACAGCATTACAGCAGATAGGATCGAGAGATCCCAGTGGTCAGCAGTGGGCACTTGTTTACAGAACAGAAAATATCAGGACTCTAGTGTATGATGATGCCATCTCTATAAAGTTGTCTAGAGATGTCAAGAAAGAACAGATGTTTTCAGGGGCTTATTATAGACTAGCTGACTTTGAAAATGGTGGCACCTACCAGGTTTGACATAATTTAGTTTAAAGATATTTTGATACCTTTGGTTATGTGTCTTTATTCTCAAAAAGAAAACAAATTGTATCACTAAGGTCATACATTTGGTTGTTTCCATTTGCTATTTCAAATGTGTCTAGTAAGGCCAAGTTCAATCTCCAACTAAAGTTTATTAGATTTTGGAGAAATTGAACTGAGAATTGATTAGAATAAGGATTGACCATTCAAATCCATTGGGCGATTGGTAGAATGAAACCTACCATAGTTGCAGGTGACTGTCCATGAACAGGTTTGTATAAATGATGTCACTTTAGCCAAGCTAGCAACATGTCTATCATATTTTAGTCTTAGTTACCATTGAAAGCATGATTGATGATCAAACTAGGCCTAATACAGCTTAACTCTGGTAATACTAAAAAACAATGACCAATTCAAGAAAGTTAAAGGTCTCTTTAAATAATACAAAGGGGCAATCATGAAAAAAAATTAATGGGCTGAAAAGTGGTGTTTGAGCCATTTGAATTTGAGTGGACTAAGATGCACAAAAATTACAATGGTTTTTCTTGGTAGTTAGTGTTTTTTTTACATAATATTGTCAAACCATAGTGTATACTCAAACATTATTTTCAGAGAATCCCATTATTTTTATTCTTTTCATCTAATATGATTTGAAAATGAAAAAGCTAATATAAAACTAACAGTTATACAATATAATTTTAACAGGTATCAGTTAGGGCTGCAGGAGGAGAGGGTGTGGCTGTTACGGGTGTCATGTTGTGGGATGGACCAGAAGATGCGATAGATACATTCAATTACATGGAAGAAGAAGACTGGACATTGAGTATATGTGACTGCTGTTTAGAGAATCCTTTGTCTCTGGTATGGTTTTTTTTATCTTCCAAAAGAAGTTTTTTGTTGAGGGGAGGGTTGACATAAAGAACTTACCCTGTCTGTCTTTCGAAATATCAGGTAAGTGCAGCTTGTCTTCATCTGCTGTGTGTAAATATTTCCCTGGTTTGGTTTGTTTTGGTGTATTTGAGGCTGATAACTTTCTGGAATTAAAACCTTAAGCAATAGTTGGGGGCTTGCTAAGCTGACACTACATTAATCCATACCTTTACCAATTTGAGTACAGCATTCATATATAATGGTTGTCCAGATTGGACGGTAAATATTGCATACAGGTACAGATACAGGTAAAAGATATTTTGTTGAAACTGAGTATGATGTTAAGGTACCATATGAAAATGTGGACAAAGAAGTTAATTGTGGTCAGAGAATTCAAAGAAGAACATGATTTATTTCTATTTGAGCTTTCTAATTGCATTTCTAGTTAGTGTTGGGTTGTAATTTTATTTGCAAGTGGTCGACTAAAGTATACTGATGTGCAGGAATGTCCAATCAATTTTATTTTTAACAACTCTTTGTGCAATAAGATGTTTTTGCCTTGATCACCTATGTATAGGCTAAAAATCTACAGTCAGGTTAACATTTGTAATATTTCTGTATATCGTCATTGAAAATAAGCAGCAATTCTGATGTTAGGCGCATATAATTGCTTGAGCTAGTTTCAGTAATTTTTTGTATAAATAAGATCAGAGAAATATGATTTTTTAAGATTTAAGCTGTGGTCCAAACATAGTTTTTGAAATTCCTTAATCCATCAAAATGTCATTTCTTAAAAATTTAACAAGAGAGGACATTTGGAATTTAATATTGTGAATATCAACATTAATTGGTTTTGTCAGTTGTAAATTCTGAAATCCATGAATAATTCCTTTAAAATGTGTGTATCCGGATCGGAAGGCAAGTTTAAGCTTTACCAGCAACCTACAGGAATTTTCATGAACTCTACATTGTAAATAGGTATACAAAGACCAATTGGAAAAATAAAACTTACCTTCAACCCCTCTACACACTTATGCAACAGTATGAGAAATGCAATATAGTACATGAAACCAAATTTGCCACAACAAAAGTAAAACTGTATTGAAAGTTTTGCAATGAAATACTTCATATTATATACCTGATTTGGGATGTAGATAATACACATTTGTACGTAATACACAGGACCTTTTTAGCCCCCAAAACCTAGGGAAAAGTCTATTTTGTATATATTATACTCGAGGACTTTTGTTAAGAATGACCCATTAGAGATTGTCATGATCGTACAAATTTTCACCACTGTCCAGTAAATATATTGTTTCTTCGGATGGTCCAGTCTTCATTTCTTCCTATTGAACAGTTTAAACAACTTTTAATTAAAAAAATAAGCTTAAATAGTAAAGAATTTGAAAAAAACAACTAATTATTTACAACTCAGAAGTGACATTGGGGTAAAAATATCTTTCAGAGTTCCGTCCTGAACAGCAACAAATCAGTGTTGAATTTATTTCTTTTTTTTTAACTTTCAAGCAAAAAGAAACTGTTTTTAATCATTTTCATTGAAATTTAAGAAAAGTTAACATTAATCAGCTACCTTTTTAAAACTGAAACTTCTATCACTTTACATTCACGTCATGATTTGTTTTTTTGTTTTACAAATGGCAGCAGTTCTTTCGTGTCTATATATGAAAGAAAATACCTATTCCTGATAGAACAACATGAATCAATTTGGTGAAAGGAAAGTTGAGATATATTTACGTATTGCAAAAAGCTTTCTTTTCTTTAAACACAGTCAAACATTGGAGAGGAATAGCCAATCTGACAACTTGTTAAAAATCACCAAACTTCATGTAGGGGTATACATTGTACACACCCCTAACCCCTTGAAATGCTTTAAGGGTAAAAAATAGCATATTATCTAAAGCCAAAGCTTTTTACGTTATTGTTGCAATTAGAATTTTTTGCTGCTATCGGTATATTAAAATTAATTTTAACTTGAAATATTTAACTTTTCCGATGGGATATGATCTTAATTTTTTTTACTTTGTACCCACAAAATGAAGCAGAAAACAATCAACAAATGTTTCAAGTTACAAAATTTATATTTGATGTGATTTTATTACCAATATTATATGAAATTTTAAGAATATAATTGAATTATATTCTAACTATTAATCTAAGAAAATATGCCATTTTGTGGCAGATTTTCCGCAATGACAAAAATTTAGCATAGAGTTATATCAAAGGTGTCAAGTCTCCTTATCTCGGTGGGAGCCTCCTGAAAATTTTACGAAAAATGCTGAAACTCCCGCAACCATGGACTTCTCCCATCAGGTGTTAGAATCCCCCGCATTTCGAAACTGGGGTTTTTGGAAGAACTCACTGTTTTCCATATATCGTATAATGTAAGCCAAATCAAATATTTCAGTTATTTCCTTGTCATTTTCATTACATTTTGGTTCAGCAGAAGACTTGAGAGGGATTCTGGAGCAATTTGAATGACAACTGCGCAATATTTAAGTCCTGGATGGACAAATCTTGCTTTTGACTTGTCAAGTGCAACTGGATGTGTACTTGATCCCGAAATGAAATTTGTTTTTGTGGTACTAGATCTATGTCAGAATAACTTCATGCATATAGCGCTGAACATGCAAAGTGCTTAATACTGGGAGGAGTTGATGTTTTATTATTTCCTACTGATAATAAATTTGGTGTCAAATTCCAGTCCATCTAAACAAGGCTATCAGTTAG
>JAULBM010054421.1:0-10450 GCA_032357055.1 Geukensia granosissima
ACATAAAATTAAAATTCATAAATATCCATAAACATTTCTCAAAGCTGTTGAAATTAAAAAAACTTTAACCTGAGCGTTAACCAAAATTTTATATATATTGAAAAAGGCAGAAGACAAATTATCATTTAGAATATGTAAAACTTGGAGGGGGATTTTAAATTTTATTCTGAAGGATATATTTTCAATGTAGAGAACCACTTGAGACATTTTCCACAATATCTGATGGGATTTGACAAAGCTTTACTAATTTGATCAAACTTTAACTTGAATCAATGAAAAATAACAAAAAGTCCAATTATCCATCAAAATGTGGAAAAATAAATAACATTTTTGAACATATGGAACCTGCAAGTTTTGTTAATATCCATACAGATTTGACAAAACTAAGGGAGTTTTAAAAAGTGTGGACCACAACGATGGAATTTGCAATGTCTCACCTACAGTGACTTTCTTTGCAGACAGGACAACTCTATCATGTCTATAAAACTATTTCTTGTTAATCAGTTAATAATGCAAAAAGACTCTAGATAGTTGTCTCCCTTCTGGAGACCATTTTAAGATTTCTTTTCAAGAAAATTCAATTAAATGGGTAGGTAATTCTTTGAATATAATATAAACTTAGTTCAAAAGATTAACAGATTTCATATACCAGGAAATAACACATTTCAGAGATTTCAACATGACAACATCAAATTTAATAATGATCAGTTAATTCTTTTTGATAATAAAAAAACTGACCCTAGCACAACATCTCAATACAATTTAAAATAAATTAAATAAAATATCAAAGGAAACAATGTTCAAGTTCAAAGTATAAAACACATTATATATTGATATAACAATTCAATAAGAGAAATTTTTTATCACAGTAAAAATATCATAGGTTTTGTATCTTAGAACAATCTCATTTTTACATAACACAAAACCATACTTATTATTAACAACATCTATTATCTCATACATGTCATAATTAAATACATACATTCCACAACAATAAAATAAAACATTACAGTATTATATCACAAATATCATATCCCACAATAAAATTTCATTTGTAAAATCAAATTCAACCAGATAAATAACACATAATCAAAATATCCTATCATAATCATACATACACATTTTCATTAAAAAAATTATCACAGGCTGTTTTTTATCACAAATATATCACAAAAAATTTAATTTCACGAAATCATATTTAACTTGATAAACAACACATCATCAAAATATTCTTGTAAACATACACACTATTTTCACATCCCAAAATTTTTAATGTAGGAAAACAATTAAAACAAGTATTAAGTTAACACTGATTAATAAAACACTTTAAATCTCATGACACAAAAACGTTCTTGCCTTGTACCTGTCAAAAACACGACACAAATTTTAACTGATAACATTTTGATTTTAACCTGATAATAAAGAATACCAATAATTTTTAAAATCTAATTTCCAATTCCTGTTGAGAAGCAGCAGCAACAGGGACCTCGGGTATGTGCTACTGCTTCTCAACTGTAAAACAATTATTGTACCAAATGCTAAAAATAAAATAAAATTTTTCAACATGATTAATTTTCATTCTTCAAAATCTTGGCACATTTAGGACAAGCAAATCTGTCCTCATCCTTCAAAATTTTCTGTGGGCAACAAAATTCTAGATGGACCCATTTGTCACAATAGTCACATTGACCCCAGTGGTATTTTTTCCTTTTCTTTCCTTTCTTGTCCAAGGGTTCCCTCTGGCCACAAATATTGCAATTACCTCCTGGACTTTCAGGTGGATTATTTTCTTTTTCATTGTCTTCTGGTGAATAAAAAATATGATAAAATAAATAAATAAATGAGGCACAAATACAACAATAATACTAAAATATTTTTGATTGTATAAGGTGAGGTTTCATTTTATCCTGTCCATTACATTATGTTAACTTGTCCAGGATATTCAAAATTATAATAACTATACAAAAGCTCATTTTGTGTCCACACTTGCCCAAACGAATGTGGTTGTATCATGCTGCTCCTGGCAAGGGTATATTCAAATTTTTCTAAATCAGGGACCAAAAATACACTGTTTGAACAAAAATGTGGAACCCAGTACAAAAGCTCACAAGTACATGATTCGATAAATACGATAATAATAAGAAGATGTATCATCAATTTAAATAATGTTCAAATTTTAGTACATGTATAAGGTATGATAAATAAGCAGCTTCTCAATAACTTAAGTCTCACCTGTTGTCTTACAAATTGATTTCTTATTCAATACTGGTTTCTTCTTAGGTGTAGTGCATCCAGTTTCTTTAAATGAGCGCTGTGAGTTATGTGTATTTTCTACAATTAAATAATAATAACTATTAATGTACACTAAATGAAATTTGCCGTGACTTAAGTCAAGATATATTGAAAGTTCAGCTATGACAGGTAATATAACCTTGGAATTCTAATTTTTTGCTGCAACTTATCATGCAGTTTAAATTTTAGATTTCTTCAGCACAAAAAAAAATTTCTCATTACCCCTCTTTGTTAAATTTTTGACATTGAAAAAAATTGTCTCAAAATGGCATGTTTTCATAGATCAATATCTTGCTTTAGTGTTAAAACCAGAATATAATTCAACTCTTTTCCTAAAAATTCATCTTTTATCTCTCGTAAAACCACAAAAAATAAAATTTTATCATGTTTTGTTACCCGAGACTGTTGGTTGATTGTACCATCAAAACAAAGCAAATTTTACAAAGTCAAAAAAATTAACATTATATCCTATGGGGAAATTTTTTATTTCAAGTTTAAATGAATTTTTAGCTATATCTTCAGCTGCAGCAAAAAATTAGAATTCCAATGATATATAATATGATATATTTAACTGTAAAACTTTTGATAATGGTTCACTTTTGTTTTCGCAAAATTGTTTGGTGTACTATATGATTCATGAAGGTTGAAGTCATGCCTTCCTTCCAGATGAAGCTAACCCTACTGGGAGCCCTTGACTGTACTCCTGTTTTGTTAAGGAGTTGGTAGAATTTTTGTTTTGTTTCTGTTTTGCCTTTAAGTTTTGTTTCAAGTCTGCTTGGTCTTAATGGATTACGCAATTTGATCTTTTATTTGAGTATAATAAACTGGACTATTACTATATCATTATTTTGAAGATTTGGATAAAAGAGGGTAAAATGAAGAAATCCAAATATTTGAAACCATTTAATTTTTCATCCAATATTGATGTTAATTGTTTAGATGATTCCTTTTGTAAATGCAATAAAATTACTCAAATCGATATATATATATATATTCTATATTAACTTTGGATCAGATCAGTTTTGAAAATTGTGATTCCTAAATGAAATTCTTGTCACGACCTACAACTCTGTCTGTTGCTTGAAGTATTTTGAATAAATCCACAAATACTTTACCTTATATAAGTACAACTTACCAAGTTCTGCAAAGTGTTTTTCTATTAAGTTTATACTGTACTGGTAATCAGGTTGTACAACATTTTTTTCCTTTTCTTCTTGCCTTGTCATTGTTTGGTTTAGATCTGTAAAATAGATATATAAAATACATAAGATACGTGCAAAGCAACATTATAAAAAGTACATTTGAAAACTTGACTTTAGAGCAAATACAATTAATTTATATTTATTGGGGGGGATTTAAAAGATATTAACATCCTACACAGCTAATTAATGCTCTCAGTCTGACAATATATTTACAGACTGATCCAATTTGATACAATATGTTTTTAAAGTGAACTTCCCACGGGGTTCTTTAGTCAATAAAATATGGTTGACATGCTAAAGGTGTTCTTTCTTAATGACAGGGATCCAGGACAACTTTTCAGATAGCAAACCTGTTTACATCAAGAGATCTCACTCCTTTCATCTTTTTCTAAGACCTGCCAAATTGTACCCTTTAGGTCAGGTGAGGGAAAAGTCTTGAAAATCAGAAAGAATTGACTTACCCAAATTATTATTGATGTCTTCTAATGGAACATCCTCCTCTGTTTCATGTAACTCGTCTGTATCCTCCTCATAATCATCATAGTCATTCAAAATTTCTTCTTCATCTTCATCATAATTTTCCTCATTATCTTCATCACTTTCTTCATCGTCATCTGTTGGGTATCAATATATAAGTTTTGAAATTATCACTCATTACTCCATGGTCAGTGCAAAACAAGACCAATAATCTTAAGGTAATTCAGTCAACTCCACTTAATCGCATACCTGTCATACAATGTAAGCATATTCCTCTATTGCATACAGTTCTGTAGCACAAAGCCATTTACTGTTTGCCACTTTGTTATTAAGAAATTTCTCTTAATTGTGTAATTTCATTTTCGAATCAAGACAATATTTGTTAAAATTTTAACACAGAAGTGAGTAGTACTGTATTGAGAACTAGAAAATAAAACCAAACATTTTGGTACAGAAAGTGTGAACTCAATTAATTAGACTATATAAACAGGCTTTAATCCCTTTGTTAATAGAGTTATTAACTAAATAAATAATAATTGATACTAAAAAAGTCTATAAGACAGCAGAAATTCCTGTTAAAGGCATATTCATGTTTATTGCATAATTCTTCATGACAAGAAAGGTATGCAATTAAGAGAAATCCACTGTACTTACTTACAAAATAAAATCAGAAATGGGAATGATATACATGTAAAAGCATACAATCAAGGATCATGTACAACCAAAAAAAAAAATTAATAATAAAACTACCAGTAAAATACAAGTTTCTGAAATTATCTCCCTTGATCAATTTATATCCAGGTTTACATGCATTAGTAAAGAAAGCTTACACTTAATAAATGAAGCTTTAAAATATGTCTATTGCTATGTTATTATTTTTTTTTTTAAATACCATGCTTCAAGCATTTCTTTAATTATTAAACAAGACATTAAACTGTGAGCAACATTTGCAAAGTGAATTATCTGCCCTTGGAATGAATTTCCTTCCTATGAAAATGAAAAGGATATGGGGTAAATCAAAGTTTGTTTGTTAGTTTGTCTAATATTGGACAAATTTAACTTAATTTATGATAATATAAGGGCTGATAAGGATTTAAATTTTAAATTTGTATTGTCTTTGGGCTTAGCAATTTTAATGTCAAACTAAAGATGTGCAAACATATAAAATAAATCTACCAATTTTGTTAGGATTAAAAAACATTAAGCTTTACAGCTATGCAATTAATCATTTGAGCAATTTCTATTACCATGATTACTAAAATGTATTTATTTATTAAATTATGCATATTAGAATTTTTTTTGTTTGAAGTCACAGAAAATCAGTTCATTAATCAAAACAAATTATGGACATAAATGTGTGTTAATAGATCATTATGTGTCCCTTTCCAGATCAACCTTGGTATTATCCCTCAACCAATATCACCCCAGGGCCAATATTGGGGTCTAAGGATTATACCTGGGTTGATTAGGAAAGTAGATTTTATAATCTATAAATATTATATTCCTATGTATGATATGACCATTTCTTCTTAGCTATATTGACCATTAAAATGAAAGATTGAGATTTACAAACTATTTCATTAGTTTTTTTGTTGGCTCTGATATTACTGTTTGGCTTCTATACATTATATTTACCATCATGAGTCAATGATATTATTAATGGTTCAACTTGTGATATCCCTACTCCATCCTTCTCCCAGAATACATCCTCCACCTCTCTAATAACCATATCTACTGCTTTTTTCCATTTTTCTGTTGTAATTAACTCTGAAAATAAAAAATGTAACAAATAAATATAATACAAATGCAACAATTTTAGAATCTTTTATATCCAGAAGAGTATAGTAAGCATTATGAGAAATGTTGGAACTTTGCTTCAACTAAATAATAGTTCTTGCAGTACATGTATGTTAACTTCAAAGGACAGGGTATGATTAAGCCAATTTTTGACCCAGAATAAAACCTTATATTCAAAGTATCCTAGGTGATGTAAAGTGTTAAAATTCATAGAAAAAAGATAGATTTCTAAAATATTGGGTGATATTGCTTTTTACAGTTTAAGCTTGACTTTTAAGACTATTTTTATTTGTAAATAAACCAAATCAACAATTTTAGTACTGAATGTCTTACTTTTGATTTAATTTTAATAAATACTGTGTATGTTCCCGCCGCGATATGGCTGAAATACTGTCCACGTGGCATTAAACACCAATCAATCAATCTAAAATATTGCTTGCACAAATAGAACCTTATAAAGGTGGAATGGTCCTTAGGTTGGTCACCTTCATAATTATGTCCGCTGACAACACCCGCCAACAAAGATGGCCTCCACAGCCAAACATAGTTTTACATAGGACCCTATGTGAAATACATGTACATGAAAAATTTTAAAAGTCTGGAAACTACTTGCTCAGTTGGAACCAAACTTTGTTAGAATGATTCCTAGTTGGGTCTCTTTCAGAATTTTTTCCGATGACCTCACCCGCCAACCAAGAAAATTGCCAAAGTTAGTTTTACATAGAACCATAGGAGAAATTTTTGAAAAAAATCTTCTTGACTGGATCTACTTCCTCCATTGACACTTTTCTTTGTTGAAATGGTCCCCAGGAGAACTTCTTTCAGAATTTTGTCTGTTGACCACATCTGACAACCAAGACAGCTGCCTTGGCCCAATTTCATATGACATAGGACCCTATGGGAAATTCATAAAAAAAAATATTTTCTCATCTGAAACTTAACTCCATTAGAACCAATCTTTGGTGAAATGGTCCCTAGATGGGTTCCTTTCATAATTGTATAGGGCATCCGCCAACCAAGATGACTGCCTCAGTTGAACTTGCTTGTGCTATTAAAACCATAGTTAATTCAAATGGTTTTAATGTAAACATTATTTTGGAAACTGTATGACAGGTGAGCGATGGCAGGCTCCTGGGAGCCTCTGGTTTAACTCACCTTTCCTTAAAGACCATTTGAGCTTTTCTCATCACTTTTGTGTTTGTTGTTGATGAATTTTTTTAATATTTTTATCAATTCCTAAGACTGCTGAGCCAATTTTAACTAAACTTGTTGGAATGGTCCAAGGATAGTCCCTTTTAGTCATGTTAGTGCTCAGTTTTATTGACCTCCATCCAACATTGCCATTTTGGCCCATCATAGTTTTCTTTAACTACATTTACTTTGTTAAAACTGAGAATATTTAAAAAAAAATTATTAAAATGATCCTTGGGTGGCAACCTTCAAAATCTTTGTTCAGTTTTTCTAATATCAGTTAACATGGCCACAAAAGTTAACATTAAGCCTATGTGAATTTTACATTTTCATCAACTCCTTTAAAACGGCTGAAATATTTTAACCAAATTTTGGTAGAATGATCCTTTGATGGTTTGCTTTCAAATGTTTGGTTGGTTTTGCCAGGGGTCATCCAATGTGTCAGCCATAGTCAGACTTATTTTTTAACTTTTTTTTAAACTACTCTAAAGAAACTGCCGACACACATTTTTGCCAAACTTAAATGGAATGGTCTATTTTATTTTTCATTTGCTTTCTTTTTTCAATGATACCATCAGATAAAGCCATCAAGACCTGGTTTATGTATCCAAATTTAAGTTTGAACTATTTTATTGCAAACAATTTGAAAAAAGAAGTTCGTTTTTGAAAGGTAACTTTGAGCCAATGATCCTGTCTTGCAGTTCATTCTTTAAGACAGAGATAGAAATGAAACTGGATTTGTATTGTGTTCCATATAGGTATGAAATTGCACCTTTTGACTCTAGGAATAGCTTTTGCATGTCTTTAGCTTTGAATGTTGTATTATTCCTAGCTATCCAGCCCTTTTCCTCTGCTTGTATGATCTCTATGGGGTTAAGTTCGCAGTGTTTTACTGGCAATCTTAAGACACAATGGTTGAATTTAGATGCAATTTCATCTGTTAGGTATTTTTTGGGGGGCTTGTTTAGTTTTGCAACTTGGATAAGTTCAGCTTTTGTGCTTTCTTTGTCGTATTCTACATTTCTCTCATCCAACCATTTTGTTATTTCTGATTTCTTCATGGAACTATTCACTGGTTTGGTATCATTTGTTAAGGTGTTGTGATAAGGTGCATTATCCATAACTATAACACTGTTGGTTGTAAGATTTGGAATTAAAGTTTTCTCAAACCATTCAAGAAAATGCTGTGAATTCATTTCATCATGATAATCACTACTATTTGTTTTGGATTTAAAAAGCAATCCAACATTGGGTATGAAACCCCTGTCTGCTGACCCTGCATCCAGCACAATGAACCTTTCTCCCTTTCCTGCTGGAGTGTGTCTGCCACATTCTTTACATTGAGGTGAAAGAGAGGACAAAATTCCCTTTTTGTTTTCTGACCATACTCCTTCACAGGTGTGGTTTACATTTACCCAAGTTTCATCAATATACACAATTTCCCTGCCTTCCTCGCGATACCTTCTGACTTTTCTTAAATAGGCATTTCTTGCAGCTAAGATATCAATTTGTTCAGTTGCAAATCTCTTTCCATTTTTTCTATAATATTTAAACCCAAGCTTGGTTAAAATTCTACTGAGAGTACTCTTAGAAATGTTTATGTCTTTATATTTAAGTTCATCAAGCAAAATATTTAGTGACAAAAATTGGTTTTTTTTGTAAATTTGGTGAACTGTCCTTCTTATCAAACCTTCATCAAAACTGTCACATTTGGGTTTTCTCCCTCTCTTTTCTACCTGTAATTTTCTTAATGGTCTATTGTCAAGGCTTTGGGATTTAACTATTGATTTTACTGTTGACTCGGGAACTTTTAGCGCTTTTGCCACCCTTAAATATACTTTATCATATGAAGTAAATGGGCGCCTTCTACATTTTTCTTGTTCAAAAGTTTTGTACAAGTTTACAATAAAAGATTTTGCAAGGTCTGGTATATAAGTTCGATATTTTTTCCTTTTTTCTGACATCGGCCAAAACAGCTGTCAAAAACACATGATGAACGCTGACGCAATGTTTACATACCTTTTGCGCATGTGTCTTGCATCACCCGTTGGGAAAATGAACTCGTCCAAAATTAAAGATGTCAGCCGCCATGAAATGTTTACTCGATCACCTCGGAAACAAAAACTCATGCAGAAGACATTCAGGGATATAATTCATTCGAAATGATACGTTTCTCACATGGTTTTTAGTTCAATTTTATGCCTTAATTATTTTTGAATGCTAGACGAGAGTAATGAAGCGTAAATAATAATTTAACTCAGACATCAGAAATTTGGCACGGACAGTAAGTGTTAGTGTCAAACGATCATGTTAAAATCAAAATTAAAATTAAAGTTAAAATTCTACTGTCACTTGGTGGGTGGCTGCCTCATGGACAATCATGCCACATCTCCTATTTTTATATGATATATTTGCTTGTTATTTTATTTTTGTCCTATTTTTTGCTTTCATAACAAATTTAGATTTTTAGGTGTTATCTTACCAATTTATCCCTTCAGTTAACAGGAAAATGCAAGTTAACATTTTGTTGTCAATGCCGAATACTGGCTGCTGATTTCATTTCAGTTATGATGGAATAGACTATAACAGACCTGTCAAGTCTCACGGAATTAGCATGAGACTTGCGCAATTTGATCTCAATTTGTTGGCAAATTCCAAAAGGGAGGAGAAGTAACTTCTATTTAATGAATCCTAGATTATGCTATGCATTTGTTAATGCTTCTTCTTTAACTTTCTCAAACATTGATGGATATGGCTTCAAATTCAAATATGTTTACTGTTTGTCAGTCATAAAGTAGAAAGGTATTACAATAAAAGTTTTACATATTTTAATACATATGTAACAATAATTGTTTACTTTTCAGTAAGTTTACGATGTCTGAGCATATCCTCTGTACACCACAGTGCTGCAAAGCCAAGTAAGTGCAAAATTTTTATTCCTTTAGAGTACATGTTCTTTATCATGCTTAAATGAATTGTTATTTTTGCAGTATATTAAAGATTTCTCATCATTGGGTGTAGTCTTTCCAGTTTTTACAAAATCTTTTTCCATAGGATGAATTAAGTATTTCACTGATCATGCTGATAGTATTATGTAATTTATTTGCATGATGCTTTACACATGTGTTTTACTGCTTTCAGAGAAGACTTTGGAAAAGAAAGGTATAAGGAATGTTGTTTTGGTTGAAGGAGTGAGAACGCCATTTTTAAGATCCAGTACAGATTACAAATCCTTGATGCCACATGATTTAGCAAGGACAGCTCTTTTGTAAGTAATGCACAAGTTTTTAGTTCACCTCTACGAAGTAGAGGGGGACTATTGGAGTACCCTCGGGGTCCTGTCCGCGTCCGTGTCCGCGTCCACATCCACAGCCAGATCTTTGAAATTGAAATACCTATATTCATATTATTTGTTATGCAGATGCATGAGGTCACAACCTTTCACCACACCAAAAATTGAGGTCACATGACCTATATTTCATGGTTGAATG
>JAULBM010054432.1:0-20234 GCA_032357055.1 Geukensia granosissima
TCAGCTGTTTAATTGAAATAAAAACCTACCTTCATTCTTTCGCCTTTACATAAAGAACATAAATGAAAATTATAGGACCCCCAAAAAAACTTTGGGTACGAGATCCATAAAGGATGATTTATTAAGTCAAGTGTAGAATACACATGTGAGATATCAAAAGAGATAAGACAGACTCGAAACAAATTGAAATACAGAAAGGCATTGAAAAATACAGCATTTGAAGTTGTCCCTGTCGTTGGATTTGGCTCTCCGTTGCATTTTCGTTGGATTTGAGTGCTATTGTTTCTGTGTGTGGATCTTTGACTTGATATGATTCGGTTCTCATGCTACTGTTGAGAGGTTGCTCCTTAAAAAGTCATTTAGAATACCCAAAATTTTAAATATTTATTCAGCATTGTTGTTTTTTGTATTTTGAAACTATTGGTTCGATACTTCTGCTGGTGAATGACCACGAGGAAATTCATCAGCCCAGTTGTCAGACTTGTCTGACATGAAATTTATAAAAGAAGTTTTATTTTAGAAAAATCTTCTCCATTTGCTTGGATAATAAAACACTGAAAATACGGAAAGGCTTAGAAAAGCATTGCATTGCTTTTGTCTCTACCGTCGGATCTGGCTTGGGTTGCGATTTCTATGAATTTGAGAACTTCCGTGCATTAAATTCCGATTTCAAACTTCATATTGTCTTGGTTTTAATGCAACTGCTGAGAGTTTATGCATAGAAATGTACATGTTGTATATAAAATTTTTATTGGTAAACTTGTATTTTAAAAGCACTGGGTGATGCCTCTGTTGGTGGACTGGAAGTCCCCGGTGGTATTCACACCCCTGTTGTCAGCCTTTTTTGACATTAAAATAATCAAATGTTTTACAAAAATTAGCTGTATTTGTTTAAATTCGAAAGCATTGAAAATACGGAAAGGCTTTGAAACATATCGCTCAAAGCCCATTCCCTATTGGCAGACTCGTATTTTAAAAACTCTTTTACACAGATAGATGTCATGAAAATACTATTAATTTATCTTTTAGATATTGTCAACGTGGATAAATTGTAAATATTTAATTTATACAGATCTTACAAATAAAAGTATTTAAATTTCGTCTGTAATAAAAAGACTGAGGAGATTTTTTTCCTTATGTTATTCATTTTTTACACTTTGATGAAAATCTCTATATCATATTTCACATACATTATCATCCTTTCATTTATTACCATCGTCACTTATTATTATCTCATGACAATGGCTAACATCACATCTCCTTTAATAAAAAATAACCATCCATTATCATTTTTCATCTTGCTAAATATGACTTTGTGTAAGAGTAATATAATGTGAAAAGCGGTATTACGCGAGATGCTAGCAAAGCACATTTGTTTTGCATATTCCAACAAACGTCATGTATAACTATTAATTTCGTCATCGTGTTTTTATTTGACCACATCCTTTTCACCAAATTATATATCGGTACTTATTCTGATAATTGTCTACAATAAATCCAAACGTAGAAATTTTCTATTTATATTCCTCGAAATAAGACGAAGCGGAAGTACGTCGCCACAAACTGCAGACGATTGATTGTAAATCATTGGTTGATGAACGTCCAGCGGTAAATATTTCGTTTATATTCAACAATTATTAAAATTTTCGCAAATTAAAATGGGATATGACACAACAGTGCAACGGTTTTTGATATCTACTGAAAAAAAGGATTGATATGTCCGCCTTTTGTAGTGGAAAAAGCCTTATATTTTATGCTTTCTGCAAAAGAGGTCATAACGTGCAAGGGCATTCTCCAAACACGTCACATGCTACGCTCAACGGCCAGGTTATTTGTATAATAGTAACTTGGCACCCCTGACAATAATGCCTTCCCTATCGGCCAATTTGGATCACGCATAGTCATCACTATAAATCTAGCCTTTGTCGGATACCTCGGAGGACAACGTTCAAGTTTGGAAGTTTCTGTAGAGCGACTTTCATCTGTGTTCATTTTATATATTTAAAAAGTGTTTAATTTACAGATCTAATTTTAATAAAGAAAAACAACAATACAGAAAACATTCGTGAGCGTTCTTTATTTGCTTATCCAATTCCTTAATGTACAGAATTTCATCATTGTGCTGATGTGAGAATTTTGAAATATTTCTGTTTCCGTTTTAGCTTTTGTAGATGAATCATAGTTAAATTTGTTTACATACGATCTCAAATTTACACCTAATAATGTAATTGGCAGCTTCGCTTGCAAACTTAGGAAAATATAGAGATGAACATATTATATATTCCTTTAAAATACAAGTTTACCAATGTTGAATAAATATGGTGATCTTAATATATGCTCTATAAATTCGAATAATTCAGAGAATTCTCTCATCAGTAGCATAAGATATATAAAAATAGTAGATGTGGTATGATTGCCCATGCGAAAGCCATCAATTAAATGACAGTCGAATCCAAACCTCCACAGGTCCAATAATGAACCAGATTCAAAACCATAACGGAAACTGTAAAAGGCCCTTAAATACAAAATGTAAACTATTCATAAAACACGACATTCGAGCCAATCTTTTGAAAAAAATTTTGAACAAATAACAATAAATGACTTCCTTAACAAATACAGACACATAGGTATCTGGCGGGGTTAACCCGCTTGGTGGGCTGTCAACTCTCCCTAACCTAAGTGGTATGACAAAACAGCATAATAACACACTTTAAGAATCGGTTGAAATGGATTTATCACTTGAGAGCGAAAACAAACAACAAATATAAATAAAACGGATACATGATACAACAAAAGTATCAATAAAATGTTTATTTCTGTACAAAACTATTAAAAAGATAGCAAATATTAGTACCAATTAAAATCATATTTAAATATTGAATACTAATGCTGTGCGATATCCTTTACAGTTAAGTTTATATAGATGAATTTTAAGACCATGTGGCATTTGTTTAAATTCAGAGCTTTATTTACCATGTTTCCGTAAAAAGTAGGATCTGATATCTCGTGCTTCATAAGATGATTAGAAGTACATCCAAATTTTGATACCAAATCTTTATATATACGAAAGTATTAGGAAATGTTTTAATCAATTTGTGTTTTACTCAATAATTCTTCAGTAGTAGAGATTGTGTGCATTAAAATCTGAAACGTTGCTTCAAGCTCGGCATAAAGTACCAGCTGAAAAATATATACACCGTACGAAGGAGCCAATACCAAGATTTTATCTTGAGAAATATACACACCTAAAACCTGAAATGGGCATTTGAGGCTTTATTCAATGTTAATCATTTTGATAAACATGGGTAGTGTATTTGTAGATGAATTATTAACAGACAAGATATCATCAAGGTAGCGTTTTTTTTTAATTTGTCAATCAAATCAGATCTGGAAGGATCCTTGTGAAGTTTGACCATGAACTCGGATTCATAACAAATCTGCTTTTAATTGAGCACAATATATCTCAGAAACAGTAAGAGATAGAAGGAAACTTTGAATTGAAAAACTTCCAGCATAGTATGTTGCAAAAATATGGACAATGTTAAAGCCAGAGTCCTAAGCAATGGCAAAAATGCTTATCAACCATATATTTCAAAACCTAAATGCTTTGAAGAGTATATGAATGGAATTTTTAAGACTGGAAGTGATCCTTTTTCTTAGCTATCAGAAAAATCGTTACGGTAATTTCTAGGAAACGGTAAAGAAAGCTGAACAGATCTTATTTGATATGTGGGCTATATAAAGACAAACATTTGGAACACTGGGTCCTGAATTAATTTTTTTGTTTCCTACAAAACTACCAATATTGAATCAATATGGATAATTCTGGGTATGCCATGTGTACATTTTAAGAGGTAATCTTTTATCAGTAGCATTAGAAATTATACATAAGAAGTCAAAGATCCAAATAAGCAAAAGAACCAAATCCAAGCCATTCACAATATAACCATTATAATGGAATTATATGAAAGTGAAAGGGAAAAAAGCAATGTTTATCAAGGGGATATTACTCATAGAAAAACTGTCCTGATCATTTTGACCAAAATATTATGAAGATGCAACATATGACATTCAAAGAGCTATTTCTGACAGTATGACAGTTTTGTGGATTTTCGTTGAACGTGGAAAGAACTTCGTTACGAAGGAGTTATCTGGATGTGAATTTCGACTTCAAATGGTACATGTCTGATCGGTAATTCGTACCAAACATTCCTGCATGTCATTTTTGCCGATTGTAAAAAGTAAGCGGAAGTATAATATATATGAAAACAGTAATGTCACCAGAAAAGTTTGCAGGAATACGGAAAGGACAACAAACCCTATCGATTGTAACGAACCAGATAAAATTACGCAACTTAACCATTTTCATCACTTTACAAAAAGCGACAACATTTGCCCTCTCCCAACAAATTGAATTTCATACAGAATGACAAAGTCTGATTATAAGAAAAAAAGATTAACCAAATATACGTCTTAGTTTTCTTAAACAGTGTTAAAGGTCATGTTTCAGGGACCCAATGAGTCGAATTTATTCTGTCAAACCGCCACATTAAAAAATATCTGATTAAACTCTCATAGTAAAACACGATATATACAAAAAGTATCTTTTCTTAATTCCAGCTAGTTTAATGATGAGGATTAAATAACATACTTTAAGAGTTTTCGTAATAAAAGAAGGTTGTATCATGATAGTTTTAACGTAACTGGAAAATAAGAAGAGACATTTACTTTGAAATGACTTTAATGATTGTCACAAAACACAGAATGTCTTTGAATTCCAAAAGTGGATTATGATGAATAACAAGAAAAACATTGTATTTTGCTTTATTTCGTTCTACATTATGAAAATCAAAAGCAGAGATCCGACTGTCTTTGATTTTTTTAAAGTTACAGGTTATAATCAATACATAATTGATTATTGATTTCCAAATCTTGAATTCTCTTCGGAAAACATTTAAAGTAAGGGAAATTAATTAATAAATACGAAATAAATTACAAGATAGGTCCGGCAAAAATATCACATTAATGCCACTACTTGAACCGATTTCTAAATAACAGGTGTATGAGATACGTCTACGCTTTAATGTTCAGCAGTACACAAAGAAACATTGAACCATAGCGATATCAAAAGTAGAAATTGATCTTCAAGGAAAAATAAATCCCTTCAAATCATAACTATTCCAATAAACTTGAGCCACATTATCTATTTACACAGATTCGTTAAATTTGTATCGAATACTTATAGCTTTGGACATTTTTCAAATTGGTCTTCTATTGAGAGTTCTAGTAAAAAATCTGAAAAGACTATTTGCAACTTTAAAAACTTCCGACGGTATTCTACAAATACTAGTAAACATGGAAAAGAAAGATTTTGACTCCCAATCAAGTTAGACGGTGCATCTCTTGGGCGGGTTATCGTGTAATTTTTATTCTAAAATGCTGTGGCATTTGCTTGCCATAGACAGGAAGGAAATGGGAATGCGAAACTTTATTTTGTTCCTCATGTCGCACTTTGTCATCGGCAGTTCCCCTAATCCATATGGTGGTCACTAATGTTTGTTATCGTATTTATATGTTTGTATTCAATTAGCTATTTGGTGCTACATTTGTACATGTATGTGATATGAGTTTTTTATAGATGTGCTTTTACTGTTTGGTATTTACACCTGTATCGTTATCCTGTTATGTATTTACACCTGTGTTTCTTTCTTTACTGCTTGATTGGTATATGCACCTATATCCATAAAGTATTTGGTACTTACACCGATGTCACTTTACTGATTTGCTTAATCTTCGATGTCCCCATATTATTCTGCTTCACACCGATGACCTTATTTACTGTTTGTAATTTACACAGCTGTACCTTTTCTGTGTTTGACACCACTTTCCCCAAATGTTGTGCTTTCACATGGTGCCCTATATAATATTTGGTATTTATACCGATGTCGCATTACTGTTTGTTATGTACACCGATGTCCCTTTTCACTTTGGTATTTTCACCGTAATCACTATACTGTTTATCATTTACACCGATGTTCCTACACTGTTTGGTATTTACACGATGACCCTATACTTTTTAATTGACACTGGTTTCGATTTACTGTTTGGTGTTTATGGTACTTAAACAGATGTCGCTTTAAGGTTGGATATTTTCACCGACTTCCCTTTATTGTTTGTTCAATTCACCAGTGTCCTCATATTGTTTGTTATTTAAACCAGTGTTCCTTTTCTTGTTAGCACTTTTACCTGTGTTCCTTTGGTGTTTTTTATTTTCATGTACACTTTTTGCCTTTACTATTTGTTATTTTTATCGGTGAGTATTGAACTGTTTTGTATTTACCAGCGACCTTTTATACTGGTTTGTACTTTGTACCGGTGTTTCTATACTGTTAGGTAAAATTGTTTGTATTTAAGATATTTAAAAAAACAATACCAAATCCACCTTTGGAGTTAGAACACATGCAGAAATATTTCTTAAAATCTACAATAATGTCTTATTTAGTAAGCTGTATTTTCAGGAACAGTTGATGAATTTCAATAGGTGAAATTTTATTGAACGATAGATGACTTGGGAGCAAGTGGAGCCCAGGTTAGATCAGTTTGACAGTAATTTGAAATATGGTGGTATATTCCATCAATACATTGCTAACGAAGGTTTCATGGAAGTTAATGTTTTTTTTATCATTATCCCGCCATTGGAGACAGTGTCTAACTAGAAGACATTACACTTGACATGATTTTTCGTGCGATGATATCCAAGACATGTACAAATTGGTGTATTTGTAACAGATCATTTATAACAAAAACAAACCTTTGACCACAGTTCATTAATTGGGACAGACATATGATACATGTTATGGGGTTAAACTAGTTAAGCTTCCAAACCCTCTCCCAAGAAGCAGTCAAAGGAAAATACAGATAAAAAAAACAAACAAAACAAAAATAACAGACGAATCTCAAAAATCAAATAGAAATTCGTGTAAACAGTCCGTTGGACTGAATTCAGTTTTTAGAAAGTCAGCTGAACTTAAATATCAATAAATGCCCTCAAAATACCATTTATTCTATAATCAAATATTACATGCAATTAATCACGGGGGAGTGTGTAAACCGTAATCTGTTGAAGTTGTCAATTCTTGTTTTATATGTCTTTGGTGTTTTTCTGTGACAAAATCGAAATTGCGGCATTATCGTTCTTGCTTGTTTAAACTGATGAAATCTATTTTCTATGATTGTACGTTAGAATGTCTCGTTAGTGCATCTGATTTTAAAAATCTGTTCAGTAATGCTGCTCAATAATTATATCTCTTGGGAACAATAGAAATGTAATGAAAAGGTTATTATAGAGAGAAAAAATCTGTTTTCTTTGCAATTAAAATTGAAATGATTGGTGTGACAGGCTTGATTGGTAAAAATTCTAGATAAATTATTTTTCTGCCGTATAGTCTGGACTTTAACATTCTTTTCCGACATTTTCATGCGTACGGAATAAGTATTATATTCCCTGACGACGCCTTTATTAGGATGTTTAATCATTTTTGAAAGCAAATGATTGTCATCAAAACATAAAATATAGCAAAAAGTATAAAGCGAAAATATAATTGAAATCATTGAATCCCAGAAGCATGGAGCTAATAAACGTATTTACTGCAGGGCTGCATTCAATACCATTAACCCGATATAGTTACAAACGGGGGATGGTTACAATCACGAAACATTTTATATGATTTTTCCATAATATTAGTTCTTTTACGTCTTTTAACATTTCATTGTTGTTTTTTGACGTAGCATGTCTACTTATAAAAGTAAGACAGCGTACGATATGATGCATTGTTTACATGAAAAGATCATGTATGCTAGACATACATGAATTTCCGTTACATTTTTATGAAGCTTTGTATTGACTAAATAAAATTTATGGAATAATATTTAAAACACCATAAATGCACTCAAACAGTAAATTTGATTCAAATATTGTTATTCCTTGAACGTACTCTCGACCCATAATGCAAATATGTTTATGGATTTTCCTAGGGTGCATTTATTAATTCCTTTCCAATTAAAACAACCAATCTCGCCCAAGTGATTTCCAATCATAGTTATGGAATTTATTATTAGTATTAAAATTTATTAATTATGTTATGAACTTGCATGTTTGCAGTTGTATTATCCAGGATTACAAACCGATATGTGAAGTTTCTTTTGTTATAAAGGGTATTTTATTTCATAATTCCTAGCGATCGATTCTACTCTTCAGTAGAATCTTTTGTTAAAATAAAACCTACTCCAAGTTAAATACTCCTCTTAGATTAATAATTCACGGTAACCTGCATTTTTACCCTTGATTTTATTTTCATTCATGGCACTATACACTGTAACAAGAGGCAAATACAACTAATAAACATAACAATGACGAATTGTTAAACCAACATAATATAAACATATACATGTACACAAATATATGTTATATCTAATCACATCTGTACACAAATAACTAAAAATCATAGAATGTAAAGTACATTGTACATTTGACCAACATTATATCAAAAGTTTTACCTGGACCATTTGATGATAGTGATTTTAGTTTTAACTTTCCAAATAAGACTAAAGAAAAAAGTTATTTCATTCTTAGTGCAGCCGAAAGAAAATTAAATTTGACAGGTAATCATTCTCTCTTTTAACTTACTACCGCTTTAAAAAGTGCTTCCTTGCACTTTCACCTTAGACAACTAAGTCAACAGTCACAGGACTGTCTTTATTCTTGAAACGGATATTCCATATCGGCCGATAAGCTTGTTGTGCCGACCTTTAAATTTCTTAAGTGAAGACTTCAACTGAAGAACAACAAAATCCTGTCTGAGCAGTTTCTGTGTCAACGACCAAGCTCTATCTAGAAAATCGCTGTTTTGGACACAAGCTCTTAAAAACGTATAAGCTGGGATATGACTAAGCCATACGCCGGAGCAGCTACAATGTCACTACCTATCGAACGAGAATTTGAGTTTGAAAGTTGAATTCATCGCTCTTGTCATATAATTTTGTGTGAAGTCTTCCACCATTGTTTTATTTTAGATGAAGATCTAGATATGAGGCAAACTTTTGTGTATCTGTTGTATCTTTAATTTCAAGTTCATTCTGGTAGATGAGATGTAGATAATCTGATGCTGCTACCAGAGGAAAGAGATCTTGAGTTTAAAATATCCATAAGTTCTTTTGCGTTGTTTAGTATTTTATCTGATTTTTGCCTTTTGTTGCATATTTTGTGTCGCACTATTTCTGGTGACCTGTCTTAATAGTGGTTAAAATTAAAGTTAAAAGCTTTGGAAGAGCTTGCAATTAGTAGAATATTTAGCATATTCAGCAATTATTACAAATATATATATGTATAAGACGCATATTGTAAGAGTTTGGTATCCAATAAAGGAAGATTATGGTCCTTCACTTTAGAGGATAGCCACTCAGTGATTAATCAGCTCGTGCATCTCCATGGTTGCTGTTCATATTAAGTGAACAGTTTTGAACTTACGTATGATGCCGTGTATATAGTTATGATATCTTGTGGGGAAAAGAAAATAAATTCTATGTAATCAGTTATACCCGTAACTTTTTAATTTTATACAATTTGAAATAAAACGCGCATAGTGTGATGTTATTTAAATATGCAATAAATTATGAATATTGTGTTTTGTATTCTGGAATTTAGCACTTATGAATTTGAGAGTTTTTGACAAAGGAGAATCTTTAAGATATGTTACAAAGAGAAACTTTAAGATATGTTTATTTCACATGAATAAATCATTAGCGTATCCTGATTTTGTACAATAGCGGCGGAGAATTAATTTTTATCAAAAGTTTAGCCCTTACCGAAAATTTCCGAACAAGCTATAAATAAAAACAATGATAAATGGGGATGGCTATATGATTCGACAAGCAAGTTTTGTTAGAAATGTATATCATTAAATTCTGGTAGTGAATTATATTTTTTGAGAAAATTTTTCAACCTTTTACCATGTTTTGTTTTACAAAAATATTTAAATTGCAGCGGTAGTAAATTATGGTTCAATAGGTATATTTTCTTTTGCTTGTTAATGCAATGACTTATAAAATGGTACATTGGCTTGTTAATTCTCGTCCGAATAGTAGTAGAAAGGCCAGAATTTGGATGTTAGATGCTTTCTTTTGTCCTATATGCACAAATGTCACTGTGGATAGGGTAAAAATAAACCATTTTATTCGTACCTGTATATTCAAACCGCCATACAGAATATTGCTTTTGGAAAGTTGAACAATTGTCAGTTTGGTGTAAATGAATGATCAAGTTTCAATGTAATTCTTTTTCAGAAATGCATGAAAGTTAATAAATAGATACTGCCACTTAAACGGTCAAATTCCTGAAAAAATATAGTCTATATTATTGTAATTCTGTCTTGACTTTCAGTTTTAATTCATTAACATTTGTACCTCAGCTTATTGAATCCAATCGGTGTACAGGTAACAAATCACCTGGAATGTCATTTGGTTTGAACGGTTCATTGAGAACACGCGTCGTAACATTTACTGCTTTGATTCTATTTAATTTCAGTTAGGTATTTGGATATATCTAAATTTTGAAGAATTTTCTTCACGACTTAAATATATATTATTTCATAATGTAAGTGACAAATCTTTTGTAATCTCAGTAAAGACTGTTGGTGTTTCGACTCATATATTAGGTTTCTTTGTGGCCTCCGTTTTATGATGTATGATGAACCATAATCAGCATTGGTTCTTCAAAGCACGGGTTTTTTCTGTTGATCAAGAGGCACACAGTATGCTTTATCCACATTGACCGTTTTATAAATCATGAATGGGTTAATGGTAATTTGTTATTATAATTAAGCTTAATTAATAACAAATTCAAATGGTAATTGAAAGTAGTGTCTAATTTCACAAATTATTTATCATGTGATTGTAATTAAATCAATTGATTGAGAAAAAGCAGTGATTGCAATTAATTTTCATGCATGTTCAATTACATATTAAGAGATAAGGCATACAATATAGATGCCCCTTTCTTGCAACTGTTCCAGAAAGCTCAGCGGAGCTTTGAACAAAATATAATTAAATGATTTTTTACAGGTATATGTGTGTTCTCTTCGTGTTAAATATGAGCACCGTGACTTAAGCAAGTTACTGTTTTAGCGTTATCATGTCTCCACACAAAGCACCTGAAAGACTTAGGCCGTGTCCACAATTGTCATGTGAAACATGTTTTCTGTACAAATCTTTACCTTATAAAAATATTTAACACAATATGAGCAATAATTAAGTACAACATGGTATAACATGTACAATGTCTTCTCTATTAAATTTTATTGCATAATCAATGAAACATTTGAAAAACTATATTTGAAAAATCTACTCAACGAGTTTGACACTTTTTTAAGCTTTGGTTTACGCGACTTGACATGCTAGTAAACCCTTTAGCGTATATTTTACCTATGGGCATGTTGTCGTTGGAATGCATGGTGAAACTTTTGACAAACTTAACACTACTGTTGAAAACAAAGGTTTTAAGCAGGGATGATGTTTGGACTCTCTATGTTATACAAGTCTGTCCACACAAAAAAAACTATTCCTTGGCTCTGTTGTTGACTTAAAATGCCATAACTGTAAAATCACCGATGGTAAAACTTGAACTAGAATATAGTTTCAATGAAGTAAGTTGTTCCTCCTACATGTATATGTGTGGCTTATTGTTAAGCTGTGGTGTGGTCTGATCTCCTTTACATTCACACAAAGTCTTTCCTTTTCCATATTTATGATATAATATGGTAAATCCTAATATAATTATCGACAAATATCGACACATAATGACATGGAAAATTTATTTCAATCGAAATTTGCTATAATCTTAGTACGAAACATTTATTGCGTGAAATCGACATCAAATCCTTCAAAGACAAAACCATGTAATTATAGTTCATTGCAATGATAATCAGCATAAAATTGGAAGAAAATGAAACCACTTCAAACGTCACCTAATATGCTCTGTCTTGCAAACGTAAGTATATAGCATGGCACAACGCTAAAAAATCATGTAGTTGTCTCTTAAAAAAGAAATACAATGCATAATACTCCGGATTTAATGAAATAATACTAATTTGCTATAAAACGTTGTACTAGTAGGCGTTTTGGGTTTCCAGGGGTTCATTCAGCTATTTCGAAAATACTATATTCACATAGTTATTAAGTTAAAAATTGATTAGCATTTCGCTTGTCATTTAAAAAAAGTTTAAAGAAATATATTACCTATTAGCGCATTGGATGGTTTTACAATTGCTTCTAGCTAGATTTGATCTGAGGCTTCTACTATTAACTGATAGTCAATTGAAATGTGAAAAGTTGTACAACTTTAAAAAAATAACTTTTTCAGAGATATTTTGTAAACAATAAAAGATTACTCCGAAAAATTGCGATGAAATACTGTGAAACATGTTTATGTTTCGTGGTAGTTTCATTTGTTTTTTTAAAACCAATTTTAATTTGGAAATTTTAAACCTCTTTATTTATGTTGAAAATTGCTTGCGTTCCAATTATTCCCTGTTTATTTTTCCATATTAAGCATTTCTTGATTTGTTATAACAACGTCTTAATCTGGGCATGAAATGAAAAATATGTATATACTGTATTCGAATTCTAACTTCTACATTCACTTTCTCCTCTACCAGGGAATATCCAATCAACGTTGATATCCTTGCTTATTAAGTTTTATTGCGCCGCTATGAATTGGTTTAACCTATATAAGATCAGTCTTGTAAATTATAGCTGACATCTTCCTTGCTTGTTGTAAGCCCGAACTGAGAGGAAGGATTCTGTGACTGGTGTCTAGGGAGAGAGAACTTGTCCTTCCACAGCATCTGTGTTTTTTATTCTTTTTTGTAAAGAATTTTCTTATTTTAAGTCATTCGATTTACCATTCCCTTTCTTTCCTCACGTATTGTAAATTCCTGTTTACGTGTGTTTTACAATGTTCATTCGATGCTATGATATTTCAGTTCTTTCTTTGACAATGAATAGAGAAGTGAAAGTCTAGATGATTAATGAACAGGAACTGCATATAATGAGATTATCCCCATTTTTAGTCAAATATGTATTATCGTTCTTCTTGTTTCATCCTGTCTATCCTTTAACTGCATGATTCTATTGTAATGTACAAAACATGTTAAAATGTGCTGAAAAGATATGACATTTTACAAATCCTTAAGGTACTTATCTTTAGATATGATGTTGATCATCTTTTCGCCCACAATCTCCATGTGAACGTAATATGTCAGCGAAATGATCCTCATTCCGGAAATTGTTTAAATCCTTTCTCTCTGCTATTTCTTGGCCTATATGCACTTTTACTAAAAGCAAATAATCCTTTGTTTTATATTATATTCAAATGTCAACCACGAAAAATTCAATTAACTATCTACAGCGGAAGATACCACGGGGCATAATTGATGCAATTTCCTCCATGTCAATATATTAGTGTCATTGGATTTACAGAAAAAATCCACAACTACCATTCTGTGCAAGTTGACATGACAAATATGCGTCTGTATTTGTATGGTTAGGAATATTCTATGGTATTCAAATATTACCAGTTAAAGAATAGCCGTTTTGCTTTACTTAATTTTGTCCCTCATTGTTTTGGCTCGGGTACTCCGATAGGATAAACAGTCCCTAATGCACCAGTCAAGCTTAAACGTGGCTTCTTCGTTAAATATTGGAGACTGTTTGCCTTGTTTATTTTGTGTTGTTGTTTGCAGCGTTTATGTTTCTACTTTGAAGTTTTGGTCATTGTCATCTGAACATTCAATCGTTCTTTCAGTGTAACCGGATGACGATTGGAATTGATAAATTTGTTGTTTTAAAGAGGTGTTTTATGAACACAAATGAAATTTTAAAGCGCTTTTGAAGCTCAGTTTGGTAGAAGTAGTTATTAATTCAGCAGCAACTTGCAGGACGGTGCGGATATTTTTTTTCCATTGAAGGCCTTAAAGAACATTGTAACCTGTAGATGATAAGTTGGTTGCTTTTTGGACTTTTTAAGTTGTTTGCTGTTTAATTTAAACTTTCTATGTGTTTGTAATTTGGACTTTATAAGTTGTTTGTAATTAGGACTTTTAAGTTGTTTGTGATTTGGACTTTATAAGTTGTTTGTAATTTGGACTTTTTAAGTTGTTAATAATTTCAACTTTTCAAGTTTTGTAAGTTTGGGCTTATAATGTGGCTGTCTTTGTAACAATCGAACCGCATCTCCTATTTCTATATAAAAAAATAATGGTATCAATGCAAAACTACTAAGGGTGGTATAATGGGGTAGCAAACTGACATAAATCAAGAGTACTTGGTAACCATGATTATACTTATCTCTGTTGTTGCCAACTTTCTTCGCTGCAGCAATTATCTACTAATGAATTTGCTGACAGGTATGATACAAGTTATGTGCAATGCTAATTACGTTTATGTGTTTGCCGCATTAGAGGTACTCTGTCATCGACCTCAAGTCGTGCCAATCAAAATGCATTGTAGGTCAAACGTCACACGTTACCCTATCTCCATAGCAAGTTATCATGATTTACCAATAAAGAACCGCTTAAAACAGAACGTTATTTTATATTCGTAAGGCCCCAAAAATCTTGTTTATTTTAGTAACTAATTTAGGTTACGAAAGCACAATTATGCCGTAATGCTACTCCAATAATGCCACTACAGAAGGTTTAAATTTCCGTCCGTGCCTATTCCTTCCATTTTCCAGTGGCAGTCGAACGCCGTTGCCCTGTTGTATCCCACCCCATCCCTATTTTTATTATTTTGATTACTGTTTAACTTGTTCTAGTCCTGCATATGCAAGAAATATTTTGCACTGGTTGTTACGCAACCCAAAAATCAATCATATTCCCATAGGGAGGTAGTCCGCTATTTTGCCGTGAATCTAAAAATAGACTTCCCTTACTTAGGTTATATTCATACAGAAAATCGGAAGAAAATACATAGGTTCGTGCGGCATTTTTATGCGAAAATAGAGGATGAAAAAGGGGCAACATTTTTAGCCGGAATCTCCTCATATTTCTAGTGGTTATCAATTTTTACAATTAAAACAAAATATTGGACTCCTGTTTCAGTGACTGAAAGTTTTCTAGTTACCGATTATCACTAAATCGTATGATCATAAGTTTGGTTTCTAATATTGACCAATCGCACGCCTATCTTTCTTTTCTCCTTTGATTAATCTTGGGGTAAGACTTAGTTAAATACCAGAAATCATAACTAGGTTATTGTTATCATTAATGTATACATGTAGTATGTTTTTTTTCTCTGGAACCACAAGGTAAAAAAACCGACACACCGGTGACCTAATAAAGGATAAAACAAACCAGAACCTAGACATAATTCTGACATTAAATATTGCTGTTTTTTTTTTTATTAATGAACGAATTATTTCTGACTGTATGACAACTCTAATGCCTCAGGATTTGAAAGGACAGAACAACATTAAGAAAAAGAAAGAGTCTAATATTTTTGAACATATTTGGAATCCAATATCTTTATGAACGCAGTAGAACAGAATAATATTTTCCACTGGCATGCAGCAGATTGACATCAAAGTCTCCCAAAATTTAATATTACAAATTTTATGTTTTTATTTTTTAAAAACCGTTATAGTTTTTCTTATTGCAAAACTTGACGATATGCTAAAGAGAAAGAGAGAGAAATCTGAATGACGGCTTTTTTAAATGATAATAGCAGCAATTTGAAATGCTCTATGTAGATATTTTTATCGAGATAACGTTAACACTTATTAATTTTGTATGAGGAATATAATAACTTTTATAGATATTACAGACCTATCAAAAATAAATAGTCTGATAAAAACAACGTTCATTATAGCGATCTACTTACTAAGCATTCAAGTGCATGTAAAATGATATATTGTGGAACGATTTATTCTTGATTAATACGCCCATAACTTGGATACTTCACTTAAATGAAACAACTGAAACATTATTAATACAGTCTGAAACGGTATATTAAAAGAGAATATTGTCGGTAGGAATATTATAAAAATAGGAGATGAATGTCCATGAGACAGCCACCCACCAAATAACAGTAGAATTTTAACTTCTACAGGTGTATTATAATTTTGTATTTCGGGGCTTATAAAGCTTCTGTTACATTATGAAAACTAGTTCATTGTTAAGCTTTAGAAGTTTAAATTCTACTGCCATATGGTGGTGGCTGTCTCATGGACAATCATGTCACATCTCCTATTTTTATATAAGTCCATATGAGGTTATTGTAGGTTTTAATGTTCTGTGCATGACAGATTATATCATTAACACTTAACCACTACCCCACCAAATCCTTTGTTTTTTGTATTTTGTACCCAGAAACTTTCTTCAAAATGAATAGTGACTAGGTAAGCATCATTAATTTGGTATCTGTGATGGTCATAAAAACGGTGGATTTAATATCGAAATGAGAAATGAAATAAACTTGTTAATAAGTAAAGTGAAGTACAAGAATTAAATTAGGATCAACGTCTCATTCTGTTATGTTCAAAGTACTGAAATTGCGACCTTCGATAATTAGTCTTGAATACGCTGTGGTCGATCCAAGCAATATCTACAATTACCAGAAAACTAAGTTGGATTGTTATTTCACCGAGTCAAAACAATAATAATCTGATAAAAGACTAAGCTATCAATTCATATCATATTGAATCAGAATGACTCGTTCATTGGAAAGAAAACGACTTTTCCATTCATATTAGTCTTATTTTGACCTTGAACTGCATTCAAACGATGTCGTTATAAAACAATGTACGATTTTTGCCAATATAAGGATACTGTCTAATGATGAGTCTCTGATGACTTTTATCTGGCCTTGCTGAATTTGACTAAAATTTTAAATTTATCCGATGAGAAAATCCTTAGACAATTCAGCATTTCAATTCAAGATATATAATTAACGGTAATATGAAATATTCTATTAGTTAGATTTTTTATTCCGCTAGACCTTAAAGTTATAATTAAGACAGCTGTGCCTGGAAAATTTGACAATTAGCGTAACTATTGGTATTTTGTAACCGTCTACTTAAAGATAATACAAAAGGCAATACATCACGGTAAAGCAAACGGAAATTTTTAATTTGGCATTTTTTCTAGAATGTCATATTGAATGCAAATTCAATATCTATTTCGTTTTTCCTAGTATGGAAGATAACCTTAACACAAATCTCAACAAAGAAAATGACTCTTATTTTTATATCTCTATTTTACCGTTTGCTCAAGCCAATGCGTTTGCAAATATCTCATGTGAAAACTCCAGTCTGCACCAAGAAATAATATTTGACGTATATAATTAGGGTGTGTCACCATATTAGAAAAACTGTAACTTGGGGTGCACTTGCACTTAAATAAAAGAACACTGAATAGTGTGATTAGCGGGAAAGAAAAGCCTTCGCTTTTCTAAAATCACGACACAAAAAACAATGGATGTTACACATTTAACGCATCAGCATTACAATTGATACTTATAATATGCTTTCCCCGAAATGCTTTTTACTGGGTTTATGAGACGTTCGCGGAATCGCTTCTAAGAGAGGGCATCTGAGTTTGATAAATATTTGTCCTGATACATCGATTTTAAGTTGAAAAGTTAAAAAAAGTCATAGGTATGCATTTAAACCAATCCTCTAAACATTTAAGTATTACTTTCTGCAAGACATAAACTGACGTCATTTGATAAATGCATGACCACGTTTCAATGTGTTGTTTGGTTATTTTGATGCGAGAAAGGACCTTGCACTTGAAGGCATACATGTTTCAAAATTTATACATTGATGTAATAAATGAATAAATAAATATAAACAGTTTGAAGATTTCTTTTCCAGTATTGGTTTAATACAATAATGTAACAGGAAAACTTTTTTTAAATACAGACATTTGTGAAATATTGGCATGCCAACTGACTTTTCTCGTATCTCTGAAAATTAAATACATGCAAAAGCATGCCGAATTACAATCCCTTTACGACAACAGTGTTTTTACGTGTTGAACTCTGTACAAAATTCTATGTAGGTTCAGCTTGACATAAAATTAAAATGCCAAATTATTAACGGTTTTTCAACTATTTCATTAAAACCGACAACCATTCCACATTCTGCCATAACAGGGGCGTCAAACTAACTTAATAAATATTTTCTTCTTTATTTTGACCATAAAAAAGTTTTCAGTTTTCTGAAACAATATTATTTCTATGAAACCTTTAATATTCGTGTCATTTAATGGCAAAACATTAAAAGTGTGCTAATTTGGTTTTTTGCTTCACCAGGTCGAAATCACACAGGAAATCATCCATCTACTACAACTAAAAATTTCTGTCCGTTTGAATAGTGTCCTGCCAACCAAAAAAGTTTATTAAATATTGCAATAAATTGTATGAAAAAATGGTTTTAAATATTTTTGGAATAACGTATCGCCCCCATAAAGTACTCGCAGTTGGATGTCTACAAGAAAAAAACCAAGAGGCAACCGACCAAGAAGCCAAGTTTTTCATGACAACGGTATCAATAAAGACACGCCCAATAGGATTCAGCATTTAAATGTAATTAGAAGGCAAAGAAAACATGGGAAATTGCAGATTGATTCTTGAGAAAACTGTCATATTTTCACTCAATAAAAAAGACGGTAAAAATGAGGAAATATAAGACTTTTCATCAACAATAGGAATTTTTGTAACAGTTCTGCACATAAAATATCCATGTATCGGGTAAAAAAGTAATTTTCATTGTCGGTTATGTTTATTATAAAATTTTAGTATGTTAATTGTCGAACGGAGCATTGCGTACATGTATCCGATTGATTTGTGGGCCAAAAAACCTACTCCTTTCAGTTGATTTTTTTCGCTACAATAGAAAATCTCAGGTCTTGACAGTAAAATAAATAGTTAACTCTGCAACAATATTGAACGTATAACTTTTCATTTGGTATTATTCACAATGTATTTTGAAACTTATTTAGATGTGAGCTAAACATTTACAATTAGATAGTATTTCATCTTTTTAAGTGCAGCCTGAAGACAATAGCATTACCTTACATTCAGCAAATCAAGTAAGGCGCTTGGCGGTATACACCTTATCAGCATACAATAGGCATTAACTAGAGAGCAAAATTATTGGATTTATTATTTGTCACCCACCGTCTGACCCGCTGTTGTAACTGTTTCCAATTTAGACATAAAGTACTTAAGTAAAATACAATTTGTCCGACAACCTGATTTAGATAAAATTGCCTTTCTTTGTCTTTTTAACTGTCTTATTTGGCGGTATGTTTTAATTAAAGGAACGGCTTTTATAAACACAATAAAATCGGTATAATTTTTGGGATAAAAATTAATGGCAGCACATATCAAAACTATATGCATATTGGAATAAAAGAATAGACATATTTTGCATGCCTATAAGCTTAAAGTATCATAAAAACAATACATACTGCAAACAACTGAAAAATGAAATTCATATATAAAAAGTCACAAAAATGATTTAATTTTTAGATGTTCTTACATATAAAGCCCCGTCACACTGTGCCACGACCACAATTCTAAAAACAACTAGATTACGACAGTGTTACAGATATTCCGAGCATATTAAATGTAGAAAAAGATGATGTGGTATGACTGTCTGAGATCCATCTAACACATAAATCTCAAAATTCTAGGTCTTCAATGATTGACACATGTCCACACCTTACGGTAACTTTGGAAAGCCCCAAAAATAAAATGTGATTATATTTGTTTGCATACACTACGACCTTTTCCGATGTAACCAGGCTTTAATTTTCTCTATACCACGTTGCTGATACTCGCAGGACCAGACTAGACTTATCACTTAATTATACAACGACCGGGATGACATATAAATTGCTTGAGTAAACTGAACTTAATAATGAAAGTGAAAAGTAAAGGAGTTAATGTCAAAGGGACCTTTTACAAACAACAAGAACGACAGAAGGGAATTACAAATCCAGTGGTTTTCACAAGGATGTAATACCACCCTTCGAGAAAAGCTCAAAATCGCTAACGTGTTTACTTAAAATAATGATACTCTTACTTATGTACACAATATGTATTGATTGATTGTTGGTTGCTTAACGTCCAGTGGCAAATATTTCATGCATATTCAGGACGAGAACAAGTTCAAC
>JAULBM010054433.1:0-10450 GCA_032357055.1 Geukensia granosissima
GCCGCCCCCGGGGGGGGGGGGCAATTCCTTATTCCTAATTTTAACTGAAAACGGTTGAAAAATATGCCTTAACCGCACATAATCCTTTCATGTATAAGCTACATGTGCGTCAGGCTATGTAGGAATAAATGGGATGCCGTTTGCTTGCAGTTTCTAACCCATAAAGGGTCCGGTTAAAAGGGAAAACGGACAAATATGCTTACATGTACTCATCTCATTAATTTTCACGGATTTGAATATGTTCCTGAGCTCGCCCTACTACAATATGATTACATCCTATTAAATTCTTAAGCACCCATCTTTGATGGGTCACCTCGAGGTAATACATGTACTTCAAGTAGATCGACACTGTTTCACTGTACATTCCCAATGAGTATGTGTATAAAAACGGTAATTCTGGTATAATTTCTCTATCAAATTGATATTATTTGAGAAAGAAGAGTCAAAACTTAGTATTTTTTTGTCTCTCAAAAGTTAGATATTTATTCTACCTATCCGAATTATATATGTATTGTTGTAAACAAAATCATATTTAATTTAATCCATGTTTTTTTCTTGCAATTAAAGTTGAAAACCAAGGATGCACTATGAATTTTGACAATTTAAATGGTATCGCCATTTTTTTTTAAATTCTTAAGGCACATTATAAAAGCTATCTTCACAATTTTTCTTTCAAAATTCTATTTGTAGGTTTTCTTTCTGACGGCAGAATTATGCATTTTCCCTATATAAACTTTGTAAAAAAAGATCGAACACAAGGACGGTGATTTGTAATTTGTTTTTATTTATTGAAACGCCTTGATACACACTACATTTATGCATAAGTATAAAAAATACTGTCTTTTAAAAGTTTTATTATGTACCTTAATATAAAAAAATGCCAAAACTTTGAAATCTGTCAAAAATGTCCAATTATGAAGTCACCATGACGTCAAAATATATGATTTTGTCAAAGTGACTGCAACCTTATATCTCCCAAATGTTGACATCTGAAGGAGGTTCGGGTGTCTTCCACCATATTGAATCGCAAACAAGTTACTGACAGTTATTCTGTCAGCAGTAAAAAATGGGCTCAAGAGTAACTGTGAAACAAGCCATTCTAGAAAAGGCGTGAATCAAATGTGAACTACTTTTTCCACATTCAAACCTCAAAGAAAAATTAAGAGCCTTAGATCACCTCTTTTTTGTTAAAAAAGATGGCAAACGAAGATACAAATATTTGGTTCTAAGGTGGGACAAACCTTATTTTGTTGTTAACCACATTGATTCTAACAAAAAGTACTCAGAAGATGATATTTGCGGAATGCTAGATTTCTTGATTGACAAGAATATTGTAATGCTTGGCGGACGTGTGTTTCAACAGACTGTCGGCATTTCAATGGGGACTAACTGTTCAACCCTTCTCGCCGATTTATTCCTTTATTCGTATGAAGCTGACGTCGTACAGAGCCTTCTACAGAGAAAAGAGAAAAATGTTGGCTCAATCTTTTGGTTTCACGTTCCGCTATTTAGATGATGTTCTTTCACTGAATAACTATGTTGACTATATCTATCCAATTAAAATTGAAATCAAAGATACTACAGAAACAGAATGATCTGCTTATTACCTAGACTTACACCTAGAAATTGACAGTAAGGCTGGTTAAGGACAAAACTTTACGACAAGAGAGATGCCTATGATTTTCCGATTGTAAACTTTCCGCTCATGTCTAGCAACATTCAAGCCGCACCTGCATACGGGGTGTATATCTCTCAATTGATACGCTTCTCCAGGGCTTGTGCTTTCTATCAGGATTTTACTGATAGAGGGTTGCAGCTGACAAGAAAGCTACTGAGCAAAGGGTTTCTCATGGAAAGATAAGAATCGTCACGGAAGTTTTTCGGTCGCCATCATTATTTGGTTGACCGGTACGAAATATCTATATATATATATTTGACAGATGACAATGGATAACGTCCGACTGTCATGAACACAAATCCGTTCCTTAACCGGTTGTGACTAACATCGATTGTGACTATACACCGGCTTTGACTACTGAGTAACACGATGGGTGCCACTTGTGAAGCAGAAGTTGCTACCTTTCCGGAGCACCTTATCTCATCCTGGTTTTTGTAGGGTTCGTGTTACTCCAGCTTTAGTTTTCAGTGTACTGTGGTTTGTTCTATGTTTGTCTTTCACTTCATTTTATTGGCCATGTTCTTGTCTGTCTTCCGACTAAACGATTTCTGTCTGTCCCTTTGGTATCTTCGAATTCTTTTTTGTGGTATTGAATTTTTCTATTATTGCAAAAATTAATTCTATAAGAAAAAATAATTATTCAAAATATAAATATATTGAATAAATATATATCATAATAAATATATTGTTATTTCTTATATAATGACAGTATCATTTTTAAGCATTCACAGATGATAAAGTGCTTTTTCAACATTTTAGAAATCAATACTTGCCAGGGGAGGTAACTTCGATGATTATATTATAAAGGATTGCACAACGGAATTATAGATTAATTATTAATGCAGCAAGAAAACGAGATGGGTAAATTCTATCGTTTCATGTTCTATATATCAAGAAAAATGTAGTTTTCCCTATATAATCAACCGAAAATGGATTTTGCACAGCCCATTAACTTAAAATATGTCCCGTGACATAGACATTTAACTGTAATTTTTGAATAGCACAAAATCTTTTGATAATGTATAAAACAATCTTTAGATTTTTATTTAGACACCCAAATATCCTTAAGCCATAAAATAAAGAAACAAAGTATTAGTTTACATTGGGCTTATGAAAATTAGGGAAAGTGGGTCTTAATTTTCCCATGTTCTTAAAATTCTCATTGTAAGAAAAAAACGCTACATCGGCTGTGATTCAAAACAAAAAAAGAATTGTTCCGGATTTTTTCATTTTGGTTATAAATAAATTTGCGTTCATGTTTCAAGAATAAATGTATAATATCTCAAATGATTTATTATTGTTTTCACGTGAACGTAGACCTATATTTTGTGAAGATGCTAAGTAATTTAAATTATGTTAATTATTTTCTCCACCCTGAGATTGTCATCCCTTTAAGACTTTCTTTTACTTTGTATGCGGCGATCGTCTTTTAAAGGTCAGGAACTGCTGACTTTTCTGCACCAAATAAGTTCACGCCCAGAGTCTCAATTGTTCGTGTTACGTTTCACGTTTACATTATATATCTTCTAATGTCCTATTAGAGGCTTTCGAAGATATCATGTTGTTGATATACCCTCCACATTGCTTTTGTTCCGGTGCAAAACTTTTGAATTAGCTAAACTAAACATCTTTTGTAAAAAGAAGAGAAATTTTATTTTATTCAAGATTTTCTATAAAACAATAATTTACCAATTTTAACATTGATTCGGTTAAAAGGGTTAGATGGTTGATGGCAGTGGTGGGTTCAGTTGACTTTTTAACGAAAATTATGTATGTTTAAATGCTTTTTAACAAAAATTTTTAGACAAAAGTATCGGAATACTGCGTTACGATCGTTTTAGGGGGGGGGGGGATGGGGGCTGTGAGTGATAATTATCATATTGCTTCGACATAATTGGGTTGCTGTTAAAAGATAGCCACAGAGATCACCAGAAAATTAAATGGTTCGTACCTTAAGTATAAGGTTTCTGTTGCCTAGGAATCTCAAAAGTGTTCATTTGGCCAGAAAGTCGTTTACCTCATAAATTTGACCTTTTTAATAAGCAAAAAGCAAAGAAAAATGACTATAATAAAAGTTAAGTAAAGGCTGACACCATCTGGAACCATAACTTCTGTAAATATTCAAATTTGAAGTGTTTTACCTAGTTTAAAATGGTAATTAATATCAATTTATTTTACTCTGTCTTGTAAGATTTCAGAACGGTAGTTTTGAATATTGTGTTTTTTGAAAAACAACATGGATTCTCTATCTAACATTCTTCATCAGAACTAAATTTAAGTGAAAATTGTTTAACGTTTTATTCTACATACTGTCGATTCATTTTTGCTTTAGCACCTGCACAATATCTTGTTTTCGTTGTTATTTATAATATTTCTACACAAATCCAACAGGACTTTTATAGATTAATGTCCTAGTTTAAGAGAACAAAGTTTATCATTAAAAGTATTTGGATTTTAAACTAGCTGTATAAAAATAGCTGTATCTTTTCAATGATGGTGATATCTTGTTAAAGAAAAGTAATTGTTATATCGAGATAAATCTAATACAAATGGTTTTTTAAGGCTTTCGTTTTGGCATATTGTTGTTTAAGGTGTGGGATGTTGATTTCCGACACTCTTGTTTAACACCTCCACATACTTTGTGTGGTGTTCTAAGCTGGAAACGTAAAGTCCAATGGATGTCGTTGTTCTATGTTTTACTGTAAGTCGATTTCTACATTGTACATGTAATATTAAATGATTATTTAAAAGATAATTGTTATATTTGAATTTTAACACGTTTTATTTTTGGGGAATTTTACAGTTTGCCATAAGATGTTGACTTGTGTTCGAAGGTCGAATGGAAACCTGTAGATCTTTTTGGATGTTTGTCATACACACATAGACTATCTTTCTGCAAACCATATATCTGTATTTACGGACTGATTAGATGACGTGCAAATAATATACAGATAAAGTGATAAGAAGAAAGAGTGCCAAAACACTGATACCTTATCAACCAAAATCATTCAAATGGTCGGTCCTTTATAGAATTGAGAAATCTAATGAAGGACTGTTTAAAATGTCAGCAATGTTTATATCAATGCTGTTGATGTTTAAAAACGAGACGAAAACATTACAAATTCAAACTAGTTTCTTTTTAATATGCAAAAAAAAATCATCGGCTATATACAGGATTAAGACTCATATTTTACATGAAAGGATGTCAACTGGGTCTGACCGATACTGAAATTACTCCGGGACAGATATTATTTCTCATAATAATATAATATCGATGTGTTATGCGATGTGGATCCCCTGGGATTAAATTGATGTTGGGTCATTGAATTTGTTGAACCATATTTCCCCTAATTAATAAATTTTGAAATTTTATTTAATATTATTAATTAATTAACCTTATAAATTGTTATTGATTGTATTTGTCTCATAATCATGTACATGGAAGCCCATCATTGTATTAAATTATGTTAATTGTTCAGCGCAGAACTGGGCGTCTTGATTGACAATAAAGAATTTGTTCTTTTATTTGATATTCAAATATCATGAATCTACACACATGTTAAATCGTAGATCTCGAAGACTTTAATTTACAAATGTATTTGCAATTATATGATTTAACATTTGCATCTTGACTGCTTGACTGGTTTTGATCTGTCTGAACGTGCTGTACTGGCATCGTGCGAACGAACGTACGGGTAACCAAATGGGATCTTTTATTGTGGTTTTGAACTTCAGTGTATTGCTCCTCCACCCCCGTGACTTGCCGAAACAACAATCTCCCGGTGATACACATGCATTTGATTTTATGAATAAGTGATTGAAATATGCTTACAGCACTGTACCAGATGTCTTATATTTGGAATAAAATCATACCGATGAGGTTTACTAATAAACTCCCAATTGTATACTGTAATGACATAAAGTGATGGCGGGCCTGGGTGACCGAGTGGTCTAGGTAGCTGATTTTAACATACCTTTACAGATCTCTGTAGCCTATCACCCATACGGCTTGAGTTCTCGCCCGACTTTGTGCCATACAAAAACGGGTTGAGTTCAACTCGCATTGCACGTGATAAGGCTTTTAAGATACCTGCCCAAGGTGGGTGGTTGGTTCTCTTTGTGTATTCCGTCTTCATCCACCAGTTAAACTGACCGCCGCTATATGACTGAAATATTGTTGAAAGTGGCGTTAAACCCCAATCAAACAAACAAACATAATGTGTCTGAATTTTAACATGCTAGTTCGCAGTGCTATGTCATACATACATGTAGTCTATCAAAAATTGTTACCATACTTGTATGTAGATCTGGTTTTTTAATCCTGTCCCTATATGCCGTGTTCGTCTTGAAGATTTACTTTTTACCAAAACGGCGACCTCCTTTACAAAATGTCTGCAATTAGACAACTGGGACATTTCGATTTACTGTAAAGGCTTTTCTACAATTAGACGGATTATTAGGAACCATAACAGAAAAAAGAAAAACCGTTGTATATCATTATGTTAATTTGTTCTTCTCGTACGTGCAATTATTAAAATCAATGTCACATTTGAAGACTAAAGACATAGGAAAGAGAATTCGTCATGTTTTCTGATTGACCTATAAATCTGAATTGGGGACGTGTTTGTTTTTAGCAAATGAATTTGATTCGAAGATTTCGCAGAAAAAATATGTGACCGGCTGAAAACGTGCCCCGAAACAATTATAAGAAAAAATAATCTAAAATAATTATGTAGCCGTATGTTTAATATTTCTTGCAATTGACATTTTTTTCTAGTGATTTATTCATTTTGATTGCTTGTTCTTTTATTGTCAATCAGAATAATTTAGGTTCACTTTTAGTCACGTTGTTACAGACTGATATATTAAGCAGCAATATTTGCTTTTTTTGTATCTGTTTAACCGAAACACCTCATTCAGCCGTTATAAATGTCTAACTGTTTGTTTATTGTGAGATGTTATATTAACTTTATCTTGTGAAATCAGAATATGAACTATCTCTTTTTAATTTAAATAATTTTGATTCCTGAGAGGTTGAACATTATATGTTTCAAATTAATCTGAATATAAACACATTTTATTTCTTAGGCATAGGACTGATTTTGAATGCGAGGCAAGCTTCTAAGTTTGACAAGAAAAAGGGAGGTCAACATAGTCACTGTTATGTAACAATTAGACTAGTATCTTGTTATAGCTTACGAAATATCAGGCAATGGCATTGACAATAACGGGGGGGGGGGGGTTAAAACACTATGGCTTTGCCCTCCACCTTCAAACTTGTGTGTGCGGGGGGATTGCGCCCCAAAGCTCACCCCGGCTCCTACGCCCATGGATTCAGTTTAGACAGCTTGTACTATGTTTGGATCTTGGACTTTTATGTTTTGGTTTTAATGCTACTGATGAGAGGTTACTCCATGTTTATTCAACATTGGTATTTTTTTATTTAACAGGCACTGATATACACGTTCCATATGAGCCAATGAATGCTTTACGTGGATTCACGTACACAATGCACGTTTCAGTATTGTCTGATTCTTCCTACAATGATGTATTTCTTTAGACAAAGGCGTATTGTTTTGATATTGCTAAACGTCTAGCGGAAAATATCTCAAGCATATTCAGGATTGGAAAAAGTTATTTAACAATAAGTCCATTGTAGAATAACCATGTAAGAGATAAAAAATGCATAGTCCAAAGAGACAAGACAAATTTGAAACAAACTAAAAGATAAAACAAAAACAAATGGGTCAATTGATTGGAATCCAAGAACTATTTTACAAACAGGAGTAGAATCGGGTGATCTAGAAGGGTAAGTATCCCCTGTCGGCGCGCAACACCCGTCGAGAAATCTTTAAAACATAATCCGGTCTTACGTCAATCGGAGGAGGTGAACTTATTTTTGCATAACCGGTAACAGGTTCATAACTAGTTGAGATACTCTTATACCATATTGTTCACCAATTCGTGATAATAACCATAAAAGTTTAGGAGGGACGAATTCAACATTTGTCAGGATTTATCCTTGTTGTAGTAATCTATGCGACAACAATGCTCTTCAGAAAATCCTGATACTTGGAACAGGCACAAGAGTATCAAATCAACTGCGAGACAAAAACCCCGAAGTCAGAAGAAGCAGGAATATTGCCAAATATATATGGGAAGTCTACAATAGGAAAGTTGAAGTCATCTTATTTGTCTTAAATCCTAGAAACATGTTTTCCCTCTCCGTCGGTTTCGAGGAATACATTCATTTCGAGTTTCAAAGGGATCTGTTGATCAACGTATTTAAATAATAGTTATATTTTACTATGTGTTTAATATGGTTGTTTTATACATGATTTAACTACAAGTAAAAATTTAACATGAGTTTAAGTGTTGAACAACTGGGCCCATTGCGTAGCAACACAGGAAACGACGGTACATTTGTATATTTGTACATCACGCCCCACCAACGGACGCCCTTCCTATATTCAGGCGATTAGAAATGATTTAAATTACGAGATTTTTGCATAGCTTCTTCCGGATAAAATATTGCAATTGAATGTAATTTTGCCTTCATCTTTTAAACAATACATAACTACAAAATTGAAATCTAGAAAAAAAAAATTATTCATTGATTCGTTTATATAATGTGATGAAAAAGATCTTATTAGTTTTGTAAATTCAAGTCAAATCATTGTTTCAAATTATATTCCCTAATGATATATACGTGTAACAGGCATTTTTATCAGAGAAAACGAAGGCTGCCAGAAAAAATGTCAATTAAAATTGCTTAAGTTAATATGATTTAAAGGAATTATATTTTTAATTAAGAAAAATCCTCGTGATAACGTTATGTAAACCTAAAATTATTATGCCATTTTTAATATTTATTATATTAAATGATAATATTCGTCTCTAGGCTAAAAATAAAACATGCAACTATTGTTTTTCAAGTTAATCTGGATGGCTGTGTCTTTTTAGATAAAGTAAATAAAATATAGATCTTTGGTTGCGTTTTATTGATTCAAAACCTAGTTTTAAAGTGTTTTTGACATCCAGCAGCTAATATCCCATGCATATACGTACAAGACGAGAGTACATTAATGAGTGTTGATGAATGAACCCTATTATGACTGACAAGCTTAGCTAGATTTTTTAACGTACTAGCCCTCGAAAGCAACAGTCTGCAAGATGACATGGCAATTGGCACTTAATCTACTCCTAAAATTACGTTGGCCTTCACATGTTTCGTTGTCGTCTTTTACATTCAATACATTCAATTTTGTTATTTGATATTTGTTTGTTTTCGATTTGTACGAAGTATGAGTTCCACCAACTTTAAAAGTATATGATTCAAATAAAAACTTTAAATTTATGCATTGAATACAAAGTCATATAATTATATAGGACTTCCACTTTACCCAGACAAATTATTCTGACTTTGGAAGACCAATTTTTGCCCTTTTTCCTAAATGCGCCATAATTATGGGAACAAACAACAGCAATTACCATTTTCAATGTCTTTGGTTTAACCCGGCTAGCTTTGATCGGATCCACGACCTACCACATTTGACGCCAGGCGTCTAAACGTGCTGAGACGACTGGTTCGCTCATTGTCATCTGGCATTACAGGAACTCATCTTTGTTAATGACATGCTTTATTTTTTTTAGTTTGTAGTGCCAAGAAAGCAATAAAAAATGTAAAGGGAAACATGCGCTATGAAATTTTATTTCCGAACTTTTTGTAGAGGGGCCTGGGTGGCCGAATGGTCTAGGTAGTTGATTAAAACTTACCTGTACAGATCACTGTAACTTATCACCAATACGGCGTGAGTTCGCGCCTGGGTTTGTACCATACAAAAACGGGTTGCGTTTAAGTCACATTGCACGTGATAAGGTTTGTCAGTTACCTGCCCAAGGTCGGTGGTTCTCTCCGGCCACTCCGGCTTTCTCCACCAGTAAAACTGACCGCCGCGATATGACTGAAATATTGTTGAAAGTGGTGTTAAACCCCATTCAAACAAAAATCTAAATATTTAAAAATATTTTCAATTAACATTTAGTTTCTATTAATAAATGCTACATTGGGTTAAGATCAGAGTGCGATATTAAAAATCTTCTTCCGCTAAGGGAGGTAACACTGTACAAACAACGGACCTGCAAAAACCAATTGTTTTCATATGCGATTTTTGCGTTGTTTGCTATGTTCCTATACAAGGGCAGAATTAAAATTTCACTTGTATGTACAAACAATACTTAAAAAAACAATATTGAAATTTCCATTCTGCCCTTGAAGGGGAAGGGTATAAATTTTAATGTAGAAACAGAAAAAATACCGGTTTTTGTCGATTTTCTGTGACCTTCCTTGATTTGCATAGTCATATTTAACCTTATTAATGTTATTGACTAGAAAAAATTATTGGAACAAAGAATTCGAATGTTTGGGGTTATAACAAACCGGATTTCCATATTCAAGGTTACCAAAATTTTTGGCTTATTTGGAGGGCCAAAATACCACATTTGTGGCTCTACCACTTTGGTGACTATGTTGACCTCATCTATCCCATTGAACTTGAAATCAAAGATACTACAGTAATTGATACGCTCCTCCAGGGCTTGTGCTTCCTATCAAGATTTTATTGATAGAGTGTTGCAGCTTACTAGAAAGCTACTGAGCCAACGGTTTCTCAGGAAAAGATTGGAGTCATCACTCCGGAAGTTTTTCGGTCGCCATCATGATTTGGTTGACCGGTTCGAAATATCCATTTCACAGATGACAATGGATATCTT
>JAULBM010054444.1:0-10450 GCA_032357055.1 Geukensia granosissima
ATTATGTGTTTAATTACCTCGGTTGGTAGCGGTATCTGAAAATACAAAGGAAACAATATGAATATCAGATAACTTTTTCGAATAATAATCTACCCGTATGTGAGTACATGATTCAATAAACGCAAATCGATAAGTCATAATATCACTTGATTTTGTCTCTGTACCCAGAACTTTACTTTATTTAAGAGTCTTTCTCGGGCGTGTTAGAAATTGAAACGGCTCCATAGAATGGTACACCTATTTTTCAGAAGTTTGACTTAATGCCACAGAAATTAACACCCACAGCTTTATTACCAGTAAAAGGAGGGCGATGTAAGGTGCAATCATTCTGTGATTCGGTGGTCAAATCAGTGTTATCAGTGTTATCAAAATCAAGATTCAAAATCGTCAATCAAAACGTTATATAAACTACTGCGCAGTTTCTCATTTTTAAACCCAGTTTCCTTTAGATGTATTGGTCGGCATACGGGTGTCATTGTGTAATTGTATTAACAATATGTGTTAAGTCCATAGAGAGTGATCTTTCGGGAAATGTCAAAAAGGATTGCGATAACGAAAATTGAAATTTTCCGTCGTATTTAACAAACTGGTTTATCTGTGAAGGAAACTATAATTTTATTTTCTTAGAGGTCTGTAATTTTGTTTTAATAGTATTTATCTCGTCGCATGTTTCCAATGACAGTTTTTATTACAATCAGTTTTAGTTTAAGCCGTGGAAATATTACAGTTCCTGATTAAACCAAGTTGAGTTTAAGATTGAACCACCCCAAATGATAGCAAAATAATTCTAGAAAATACAACTTTTATAATTGTTGATTATTCAAGATTTTAACTTTTGATATTTAATAAGCGAGATGTGGCACCGGCTTCTTGACCTTTACGTCGTCGCTACATTACATGTTAATGATTAATTATCAGCTTACCGACAATAAGGAAAAAATCATTCTTCGGATCACTGCAAATACTACATAGCTGTTCAGTTGTTAAATCTCCTGTAACGTTTTTCAAAATGGAACCACCTACAACCAAACTATTTTATCTCAAATTATGATAATGAATGATGTGTAAAAAAGCCGAAAAGACGGTATCAAATTCATTATTTGTATATTTTTCCAATTATAACAAAGCCGGTGCATACAAACGATTTTCTTGAATAATTTTCAAGACGTATGCTATGGCAAAGGTAAAAATTAGGTACTGGCAGAAGCAAAAAATTTCTTTCAATGATCTTTGCAGCATACACTTAATAAGACATGGTTTTATCGGTTGTTTACTTCCATCCTTGGAATCAAAGTAAATTTGCTGTCAGCGATACCCAACACATTATTAATGTTTCATATATCAAAAATTTGACTTATGGCAAAATATTCTAAAATATCTTAAAATCATACGGTTCACTGACTCAATCAGCCACAATAAAATATAAATTAAATGCCAACAACAAAGTTTTCTAATGTTTACTAAAAATAAAACTTTTAAATTGGATAGCATTTTTAAGACGTTCTACATATACATTGTACGGAAATGTACATTTTGTGTCGTCTTAAATTAACAATTAAGGCATTAGTAAGTGTTGTGTATCATCAATACAAAAAAGAAACGTTTATCTTGGATAAAATTGCTATGTTTTATCATTGGTCTTCTTGTTTTGTCCATTTCCTCGCAATTTCAAGAGTAATTTCATTTTGTTGGTATTTAAATATATTGGACATCATCAGTGTAAGTCCGTTTCTATTTCCTTTAACTTTTATTTAAACCTAGAACTTAAAATTGTCCTCATATCTTATTTTTCATTCTATTGGATTTGCCGCAAAAATATCTTGTGTAACTGAAAAGATCGTTACAAAAATCAAAGTAATTGAACAATCAAGACATACCTTTGACAGCGAAGAGAAATTCTGTACTGCACAAGGTATAATCAATAGCCCAACATACGAAAATGCCGGAATTATCATTCCTGCAAATATTAATTCCTGGATTGAAATATATGAATTTTCAATTTAAAGTATATACATCTAAGCTCACATTATGATACGACTAACGTTTTGGGCCTAGGAGAGCAAATATTTTATCAATACAGCATCTTCCTTTCCTGAAACCAGTCTGTTCTTCTCTAGCTTCCGATCAATTCCTCCATCGATTCGGCTGAGGAGGACCTTACAGAACACTGTACTAGATACAGAGAGCAGAGTGATTTCTCCCCAGGTGTCACACCATAGTAAGCCTGGAGTTGGTGTAAAACTTTTGCTGTTGTATTAATGTCAGATTTTAACAGTTCGGCAGGGATTGCGTCGATTCCAGCTGCTTTTCTGTTTTTTCGATTATTTATTGCATTTACTATCTTCTCTGTTGGCTTATATTAATACTAATGTTCTAAGCAGGTGGTGGAATGGTGGCTTTATCTGGTGGATGAGGACAGTTAAGTACTTCTGTGAAATGTTCTACCCATCTCTTTGCTTGCTCTCCCTCTTTTGTTAATATTTATATTTCCTTATTTATTTGTTACTTGACTTGTTTTCGTGTTTTAGTACCGCATAGTTGTTTGGTTATTTTGTAAACGGTACTCATTTCACCATGGCTGGCAGCTCTTTCTGATTCGTCGGCAAGATCATCAGTGTATTTTCGCCTATTCTTCCGTACTCTTCTTTTCACCTCTATGTCCGTTGATTTGTAATTTATTTGCAGCTGGTCTTGCAGTCTTGCTGATTTGGTATTAATAATTTTCTGTTTGATGCCTTTCGTTCTTCTACTTTTTCCATGTCTCTTCGGACAGCCATTCCTTGTTCTTCTTGGTCTGGAAACCTATAACTTTTTCTTCCGTTTCAAATAAGCGAGATGTGACATTAGCATCTTGACATTAACGTCATCCCTACATTACATGTAAATGATCTATTATCAGCTTGCCGACAACAAGGAACAACCCAGGCCACGGACTACTGCAAATTTCACATATCTGTTCAGTTGATAAATCTCCAGTAAGGCCATTAAAATCGCGAATATCTACAATCAAACTATTTTATCTCAAATGATAATAAATAATGATGTGTAAAAAAAGCTGGAAAATACAGTAACAAAATTAATTATTTGTAATTTTTCCAAAGATAACAAAGCAAGAACATTCAAACGATTTTCTTAAATAATTTTCAAAAGTATGCCAGGGCAAAAGTCACAATTAGGTGCTAGCAGTAGCAAAACATTTCTTTCAATGATCGTTGCAATATAAACTTTATAAGACATGGTTTTGTCGGTTGTTTAATTCCATCTTTGGAATCAACCTTAATTTGCTGACAGCAATACCAAACACATTTTTAATGTTTCATATATCTTGAAATTGACTTATGGAAAACTTATCTAAAATATCTTAAAATCATATAGTTCACTGACTCAATCAGCCACAATAGACTATAAATACAATGTCAACAACAAAGTTTTCTAATGTAAACTAAAAGCAAAATTTTTAATTCAATACCATTTTTAAGACGTCCTGCATATACATGGTAGGGAAAGGTACATTGTCTTCTTATATTAGGAATTAAGACAGAAGTAAGTGTTGTGTATCATCAATACAAAAACAACGTTTATCTTGGATAAAATTGCAATGTCTCGTCATTGGTCTTCCTGTTTAGTCAATTTCCTCGCAATTTCAAGAGTAATCTCATTTTCTTGTTATTTAAATATATTAGACATCATCAGTGTAAGTCAGTTTCTATATTTAAACCTATATTTGATTTGCCGCAAAGAATATCTTGTGTAACTGAAACGATCGTTACAGAAATCAAAGTAATTGAACAATCAGGACATACTTTTAACATCGAGGAGAAATTCTGTACTGCACAAGGTATAGTCAAAATCCCAACATTCGAAAAAGTCGGTATTGGCCAACCTGCAAATATTAATTACTGGTTTGAAAAATATGAATTTTTAATGTAAAGCATATACATCTAAGCTAACATTATGATACGACTAACGTTTTGGGCCTAGGAGAGCAAATATTCGATCGATACAGCCTCTGCCTTTCCTGAAACCAGTCTGCTCTTCCCTTAGCTTCCGATCAATTCCTGCATCGATTCGACTTAGAAGGACCTTACAGAACACTTTACTAGACACACAAAGCAGAGTGTTTTCTCCCCAGTTATCACACCATAGTAAGCCTGGAGTTGGTGTAAAACTTTTGCTGTTGTATTAATGTCAGATTTTAATTATTTATTGCATTTACAATCTTCTCTGGTAGCTAATATCAATACTAATGTTCTAAGTAGGTGGTGTAACGGTGGCTCTATCTGGTGGATGAAGATAGTTAAGTACTTCTTTGAAATGTTCTATCCATCTCTTTGCTTGCTCTTCCTCTTTTGTCAATACATTTATATTTCATTGTTTATCTTTTATTTGACTTGTTTTTGTGTTTTACTACCGCATAGATATTTGGTTTTTTTGTAAACGGTACTCATTTCACCATGGCTGGCAGCTCTTTCTAATTCGTCGGCAAGATCATCAGTAGATTTTCACCTATTCTTCCGTACTCTTCTTTTCACCTCTATGTCCGTTGATTTGTAATTTATTTGCAGCTGGTCTTGCAGTCTTGCTGATTTGGTATTAATAATTTTCTGTTTGATGCCTTTCGTTCTTCTACTTTTTCCATGTCTCTCTGGACAGCCATTCCTTGTTCTTCTTGGTCTGGAAACCTATAATTTTTTCTGCCGTTTTATTGTTAACTGATTTTATACTGTTCCAATGCTCTTCTATTGTGTCTTCATTGTTTATCTCATTTTCCAATATTCTGAACTTGTTCTTAAATTTAAGGCTAAATGCTTCTTTAACTGTTGGGGAATTCAGTGGTAGAATGTCGTGTTTCTTCCGGTTGTTTGCTTCTTTTTGTGCTTTTCTGAGCTTTATTTAACAATTGCTCTCAGAAGGTAGTGGTCTTCTTCATTCCAGTTGGATATAACATGATCTATTTTTTTAATATTTCTGCCATATGGTGATTTCCATGTAAGTTTGTGAATACCGTATAACTGGTAATTTTTGCGGAAATCTAATTCTCGCGTTATTTTGCGATAAACTGAAGATCGCAAAAATGAAAACCCGAAAAATATTGTATGTAGAATAGTTAATGTAATAATTCCGACTATCTCTATATCATTTTAACCATGATTGACAAGCGATCGTTTCCAGTAATGCTTATTCTTTTTATCCATGCTAATTATTTTTTTATCAATTCTAATTAATTCCTTTTTTTATCTTCTCATTAATCAGTTGATAATTTATAGATTCTACATGTACACATATATAGTTCGCACATCTACTGTTATGAAAAGTAATCAATAATTAGGAGTGAGCTTTATAATATTTGGATTAACAATTAAATACAATTATCTGTATCCATATCTGATCATTTCAACATATGTTGAAGTGTAAACAATATTTATTAAGTCCAGTGTAGAATACCCATGCGAGAGATCAAAAGTGCATAGTCCAAAAAGACAAGACAAATTTAAAACAAACTTAAAGATAAAACGTAAAGAAAAGGAACAAAAAGGTTGAAATCCACGAATTCCTTTACAAAACAGGAGTGGTAAGCATCCCCTGTCCTGTGCGCAACACCCGTCGTGGAATCCTTAAACTCAAATCCGGGTTAACGTCAATCTGAGAAAAGGTCAACTTTTTTTTTTATTACTGGTAACAGCTTCGTAACTAGTTTAGATACACTGATACCATATGGATCAACCAATTTGTGATGGCCACCATAAAACTTTAGTAGGGTTGAATGTTAAATAATCACAATCAGCTATTAAAAAAATACATGTAAAAGCAAAGTACGTTCAAATTTCTTCTAATATTTTCAGTTCATTGTGGGTTTTAGTTTACTCTGTTCTGTATTATAACTGTGAAATATTATATTGTGGAATTTCATCAGATTAAAGTTCCTTCATTTATTTATTTACAAATAATTCAAACCGCATAAATTAAAATTGCAAAATAAAGATTCACAATTTTTGCCCTCAAATCGCAAAAATTTCCGTTTACACGGTATCAAGATGTGGAAAGATTGTGCCCTTAATCACTTAGTTGTTACTAAGGCAAAAATCTACCAGTTCTCCATTTTCATTTCTTGTCCCATCCCGATGTTTTCCCATGACTCCTTCAACATTTGTTTTCTGAAATCCTACTTTGGCTATTTCCTGCTAATAATACGAGGTCATGCTGTGCTACTTCGGAGATGATGGTTTGAAGCTGTTCATATAATCCATTTTTTTTTTGTTTCCTCTTCAGTACTTTGAATTAAATTTAGCTATTATAAGACGTTCACTAATTGATTCCCACTCTATTGTGGTTTCTAGGATTTCTGCTTTCATGAAAATATAACACCTCGGTTATAATTAATCTTATACTCAGAGTAGTGTGTGGGCTGGGTTGATCTTAAGCCTCCCAGACCCTGTCCACTAACCCCCTGAATATCAATGTCATATTGGTGCATTATGTTAGTAACTTGTGGAGATTTTGCCACCTCGTACATAGTACGGACATTCCAGGCACCTATAATGATCTTGCTTTTTGGCGTAAGAAGACTAGGTTTCATTCTGCTATCTTCCCTTTTAGGGTTTCAATAGGAGATGTCATACTGTCATGCTTGTCACGAGCCGTCCATTAGACTATCAACAGAGTTGTTTCTTTCTATATATGCTTGTTGACGTTTCTGTAACTAGACTGTTTTTCTAGGATGGGGTAGTTAACCCAACGCCTAACTTCCGATGTGGTAAAAGGGGTTTTTCTTTTTTCAATATGACCCTAAAACATGCAGTACAATGCATCATGATCAATAATTGTATTGTATATGAAATATATTCGTCCAGTATTTGGCTTTATATATTCTTTCTTATTGACTAAAAATTTGTCGGCTACAAACAATCTAAATAAATATTCTGAAAAGCGTCTAGATTTGAAAGAACTTACACTCCGTTGCAAGATACTCATAAACGATTTCGGAAATTACATGAACCTTGAAATTATGGGGTATTTTACCAGTAAAATAGCAAGTTTACATCAAAGAATTAGTTTTAACCGAATACTTGCGCACTGAATTTAAAAAATAACGGTCACGCATAATGATAATGTGATGGGAAATATGGATAACTTTCATTGAAAGTCTGCCAATTCCCCCAATTTTTGTGTGGTAAGAGGGAGGAGTTACAGTCAAATCATAGTGCATGACTTTTACCTAAAATTCCACTATAAAATTCATCTTTTATGTTTGTTTGATTGGCGTTTAACGTCACTTTCAACAATATTTAAGTCATATCGCGGCGATCAGTTTTACTAGCGAAGAAAGCCGCAGTACCCGGAGAGAGCCACCGACCTAGGGCAGGTAACTGACAAACCTTATCACGTGCGATGCGAGTTAAACTCAACCCGTTTTTGTATGGTACAAAGCCAAGTGAGAACTCACCCTGTATATATAGGTGATAGGCCACATTAATCTGTACAGATAAGTTTAAATAAACTACCTACACCACTCGACCTCCCAGCCCCCTATAATACATTAAAGAAAGTTTCAAATTACTTGCGTTCTTAGGAAAAATCAAGCATTTACGCTCTTCGCATTATTTTTTTACCTAGTGTTATCATTAAAAATGCCATATCAGTTAATGCTGTCTATGTCAAATAAATTGAGAACTATTAAATACGGAATAAAATCCATCTCGGTAATTTTCATTTGCAACGAAAGGTTAAGAAAGGCAAAAACTGATTACCTTATAATAATAAATTGTTCAAATATCTGATAACAGTTTTCTTGTTCTTCTTCATGTTTTATCCCTGTTCCATCCTCAGTAATATTGAATTGAACGTTAAAGTTTATGTAATGGGTACCATTATTCTGTAATACTGTGTATGATTTCCCCCACCAATCACATGGAAAAGTGCATCGTGTCTGTGCTGAAAAAAAAATGTTACAGCAGCTTTCTGTAGGAAATATCGGGTAATCATAAGAATATAACATATGAAAACACTTAAGATTAAGATTAATTCATTTAGATAAATAAACAAATTTTCTCGGAACCGAGTATTTGTTGCTGGGAACAAAATTTTATATCTTAAGCTTAATATAATGGTGCACCAATCAATCGGCAATCAAGTGTGACAAGCATGTGACTTTTTACAAAAGTCTATATCAACACTAGTTAACGTGGTAGATTTTTATAGAAGATGTCCTCAATTGTTTAGGTGTTGATACTTCTGTTTTAAATTAGCTCATTTTCGTCAGTTTACATGTAGTATTGTAGTATTTATCAAAATAGAAATAGACCGACGAAAATTAATTGTTGAAAGATTTTTTGTACTAGAATAAACTTCAGCTCATTTTTCGTTTGTTTTTTGTTCACATCATTTTAGCAGAATTTCATATTTTTCTTTCAGTTTACACTGTTGAACTTCACCACTTTGTTTAAAATTCAGCAAGGTAATAGTCAACCGTTGTTTCTTATTCTACATAACAATGTCCCTTTGTCTTTTTTGCAAATTTAAGCAACATTAATGTGAAAATGTATACCATAAACAGTGTATTTTGCAAGTGCTTTAATAGAGAAAACACGTATGAAGTCTTACCTTTTGCAGTCTGCAAAAAAAGTACAACAATAAATATTGTAAGGAAACTCATTTTGTTATGTATCTCCAAACTCTCAAAACGTACACAACTGTTTAGAGTTGACACGCCTTCAAGCCGTTTATATTTCAAATATTAATATTTGTAACAGATGTGATCGTTTGAGGTTGCTGCGTATGACATTTTTCTCGCAAAAAAATTAAGCTTGCACTTCAAATAACTGAAAACTTAAGATTATTTTACATAATTAACGGATTTTCTGCTGCATTTAAAAAAGTAATACATTATTATAAAATAAGATTAGGTACGATCCCTTTAAATTAAGAAATTAAATGACGACGACCATATGACCGGGGGGGAGAAGAATATTAACTATAGATAATCCCCTTTAGCAGGGGTTCTACCAGCAGGCAATGATACCGAGCAACCTATTTCTCTATCCCTGCTTGCCCAAATTTTTAAAAAATGAACAATGTTGCCCCACCAAAAAACAACGAGATGAGTTCAAATGGTCCGGAAGGGTAAGCATGTTAAACTGCGTAATTCCCGTGCAATGTGTATGCTCTACTAACTGTGTTTATTGAATATGTGTTGGGAAGATAATTGTCGATTGTTTCTATTGTTGCTCATTTTAACCTAGATCCTCAAACGTTTGATATCACGGTTCTACTCAATTTTGTTCATTTGGCGTGTGTGCATTGGTTTTGTCACTTTTCATGTAGTGTTGGTGTTTTTATGACCAGAGAACAGCTGGTGTTGGCTGGTCTTTGAAGCTATTGACTTAAGTAGAAGAACAGGTGATGCAGCGAGTAGGTTCTCCTGCTGTATTGTGTATGGGAAGAAAGAATGCCGGTAGGATTCTTTTGTAGTGAATATGTACATGTATATGATAGGATGGTTTTTTCCTGGTTCCTGCGTCTGCTAGTCAAAAGGGGATTTGATGGGATGGCAACAAGGGGGTTTCTTATTTTGGACATTATTACTAATCATGTGGGTATTCTGCGGTGGTGACATGTTGAGGGTGCCAACCAAATCAGTGACACTGCTGGTTTTGTGATGCTTGCTCCAGATATAGCGAGCATCACGCCGTTGGACCATCTCAATTTTGTTTTGTTTTATCTGTTTTGTGGGGGTCCCAAACGGTACAGCAATATTCTATATTACTCTATAGACTACATCCGTAATACATCAATTGATTATTTAAGTTTGAAAAAAAATGATACAATTTTTTTTTGTTTAAAGTAAACGTTAGTTGGTTTGTTATGCACATAGATTTAGGACAGATACAAGGAAGTTGTCCTATTAACACTTTTGATTGGATGAGTCTTGTAAGCAACAGCAGGTTAAATTATTGATAATATATTGTTTTTAAAGATAGTTTCCGGCTTTACAAAAGTGGATTTGTACGCTATGAACTGATAATAAATATCTTTTGCAAAACACATGCAAGTTTAATTTACAAGAAAAGCAATACATTTGAGTAATTCTAACAGAAAAAAAGAACAAATGACCACGTAGGTACAGGCAGTCCTTAAGATATATGTACGCCTGTGTGGCCAAGCAAATTTCAAAGATCCTTAATGATAGAAACTTGAAATTTGGCACAAAGGATAAGTCCACAAAAATCCAATTTTTTCGGCCAAATTATGAGCAAAAAACGAATTTCGTGATATCCAAGAAATGATGAAATCTCCTAAACTTTGGAAGTTACGATTTTGAATCTCATCTTACAATTTACTATACTTTTGCCAAGTTGACACAAGGCATTGCCCTTAACGGATCGAAAAACTACCAAAACGATTGTCCAAGAACTTCTCCTACACCGTAGAAGATAGAAAGTTGAAAATTAAG
>JAULBM010054455.1:0-10450 GCA_032357055.1 Geukensia granosissima
AGTTACTTAAATTGAATTAAAGTAGAGAAAAATTGATTTTAAGTAACTTAAATTGAATTTAAGTATTTTTTGTGGTTTGCGCGTGCCATAAATATACCATTAAAATATGTGAACATGTGCAAATGAAATAAGTGACCATTTAAAATTGGTAACTATTTTACCCAAATGTTGTCTGTTGTCTGGTAAAACATTTTCTATATTTGACTGGTTGTTGTTCAGTGAAGTTTGCAGGGGTGTTCTGTTTAAGACTTCTGTTTTAAAAAATTCAAAATTTTGAACAATCTCCTTTGATTTGGAAAACAATGACAACATGGCTAACAAATGAATAAACATTGCAGCATACCTGGTATGAAGATGAGGGACTGAGTGACACTTGAGCAATATTCCACCTATTGCCCTGGTTGGCTTTCCGAGACCAGATTGGTGCACCAAGATTTCCTGATGTGCCTGTTTGCAGATACACATTAAGTGTTCCAATCTGAGAACCATACATGTGGTACCAGAATGTCAGACATGATGGTTGTATGTAGGACGTGGTCGCAGACATTAAACGAGCTTTCTGTCCTGGACGTCGTGGAGACGATGCCTCAGTATAAACATAATGCCCTGTAAACATTGAAATCAATTTTTGTGTATTAATTTATAATAATTGCCATTGTTCTATATAACTGTACACTGGAACCTGTCCAAATCAAACCCTGTATAATGTGGAGACCTGTGTATATAAATACTTGTATTTCTATAGTCAGGTTATGTTTCATCATGGTCATTAATGTTAATACAGTCTCTATCAAGCAAATCTTCTAACAACAGGATAATGTGAAAACAACTCACGCCCATGTTAAAATCATCAACAAACTCATGGTCACCATCAATTATTTCTTAAACATAATTAAAATAAAATTAAAAAAAAAACAAGTTTGAAATTTAAAAAGTTTAAAATATTTTTGACAAGGTCAATTTTCCTTTATATAATGTACAAAATGGTGATAACTGATAGGCAGTGGTAATGAGCTCTGTCTACTATTAAATATGTATACCACTGCCAGTTCCTAAGGTATGGTCTGCAGATGGGCCTGTATTAATGGATGATGTTCGTCCAGTTTGTCTTGTCCAATTAAAATCATCACCAGTGTCTTGTGAGTAAGAACATAATCCAGACTCAAAATCACAAGCTAGAGAAGACAAGGCTCCAGATGCTGTGGTTCCACCTGCGAAGGAAACAAATTCAACATTTCTTATTATTACATTAATATTAAACATACAGTAGGAACTGCAGAACTAATTTACAAATTCAATTTTTAATGTGCAACCAGCTTTATCAAAATTAATTCAATTATTCCCAGAGTCGACGAAGACCATTTAAATTTAATAATGTATATTAATGTGAATACCAATCAAGAGCTTAACCCAAGGGTAAATAAACAAATGAAGGACTAAATTTGATCAGGTTAATTTTATCATAGTGTTTACTTGTTGCTTATTACATTGCAGTTTGTTGCAGCGCGGCCAAATTTAACAAATATTAAAACATCGGCACAAAAAATTGTGAGAAATTATCCTTAATCTGGACAATGACATTTATTTTTTTTATATACAGAGTTCATTGGAAATGTGCAAATTTTATGCTTTTACATTTGCATCTCTGAAATTTGACTATGATTTAGGATGAAATATACAACATGGGTGCATGCAAAATCATTAAGGTCAAGTATACAGTAAATCTACTCTTTAATTCTACATGACCTTCAAAATGTTTGACAAACATTCAATACAGCACCTGATATAACAACGTAAGCAGAAGTGTGATCATATACAAAGTAAAAATTAGTAAAGTAAAGACTGTACAACTAACCGCAAGCTCCAGATTGAATTGCAATATCATCTAAGGCTATGTCACCCTGGTAACCAATTCCTTTGGTTCCTTCAATAACAACCTACAAATGATATAAAAAAAATCTTGTTCACTTAATTGAAATGATCAGAATATTTTCCAAGAAATTAACCATTTTTATAATGATATTAAACTTTCAAAATAATAAGTTTTTCATAAGAAAATTACTACCAAAAAAACTAGAGCTCAGAAGGCTGACCCTTCACCTTACATTGGGCCAATTAAAACACAAACATTAAATGACCAATAGTAGCCATGATTGTTGTTTCACTTTAGAAAGGATCTTGCATAGATGCTTCCTGTCAAATATTGTTCCATTGGACCAAGGAGTTTCAGAAGAGAAGCTTTTTTTATATGTTTCAGTCAATCTGAAACAATAATTGTCCATGACTGCCATGTTTTTCTTGCCATCTAGACGAAATTAGAAATCGTAATAAAGGACCTTTCAATGATACTCCCATTAAATATGAATTCATTTGGCCAAGCAGTTTCAGAGATTTTTCAGTGAATCAACCAATTGGAAAGAAACAAGAATCATCCATGGTGGCCATGTTTTTTGTCTGATTGGGACGAAATGAGGAAACCTTAAAAAATACATTCTACAAACGCATACCATCTTATATTAATCCATTTGGCCATGCAGTTTCCAAGAAGAAGATTTTTTAATGTACCAGCCAATCAGAAACAAGAATTGCCCATGGAGGCCATTTTTGTTGTCTGAACAAGACCTAACAAAGAAACTTTGTAAGGGACCTTCCATTGATGCTTCCTGTCAAGTTTTGTTCCATTTGGTCTAGTGGTTTCAGAGGAGAAAATTAAAATGTTAAAGTTTACAGACAGGCCGAAAACAAGTGATGACTAAAGTTCACATGGCCTTTGACCAGGTTGGCTAAAAAATCACCACTTATACATGAAGTATGAAACTTAACACACTATATTATATAATATTACTAGCTAGTGAAACTCTTGGCAATACTCATACTTGACAGTATACATGTATATCAGTCTAAAACCTTATTATTGTGCAGTAGAAAGAACTCACATTGAGTGGTCCTGGGCCAGTGATTGTAAACTGTCCTTGAATCCATCTATTTCCCTGTGTTCGTTGACGGGACCAGACAGGGGAACCAAGCTGGGTAGTTGATGTATTTTTTACGTAGATGTTCAATTTGTCAATGTGTGCGCCAAACATGTCGTACCAAAAAGAGACACATGATTGCTGTCCACTAGACAGGGTAACTGGAGGACTAATTATCCGAGCTTTCTGTCCAGCACTATGACCTGATGTCTCTATGTATAGGTAGTAACCCTCTAAAATGGACAAAAATATCAAAGTAAGGTATTCAGTAATTGTGTTTCACTTTTTTAACCTTTAGCAAAACTTATTTTAAATACAATGCCTTAAATGTGCCATTTTCACTGAATTAAGTTACAGGGCACACATCCATTTCACAAAAGGTCATTAGTGATACAAGTGATCGTAATATAGGACTTATGAGTAGTCAGTTTAATGACTTTTTGTGAAATGTTCCCCAGATTAATCAGATTTGACTGTACTTATAAAATCATTATTTTCAACTGAATATAAAAGTTGGAATGGTAAACAATGTTGCTTAGCAGAAATGTGGGCCAAGCTAAGTGACCAAAATACCTGTTTATTTAAATTTTATTGTATTACTCATAAGATGTCCTAATGTAGTTTTCCTGATATATTATGTGATATCTTACTTTTCTCACCATCAAGGTTTTATGGGAATTTTAAAAACAGACAACTCTTAACTAAATGTCTGAATTTGAAGAAGGGAACTCAATCTATTTATTTTCCATTTTGTTCTAAGAATTCCTTAACTTAGTTCTGTATAGAAACATATGGTGGGGAGAATCTGTCCTTGGGGCGATCTGATCAGATACCAGACATATGGTTGCGAGAATCGGTCCTTGCGCGGTCTGGTCAGATACCAGTGGAGCTAATGCAATAGAAAAGACAAACAGATGCATTAAAAGGGTTAACGCCACTGTCATTTACATATTTGTCACAATGTTTAGAAATTAATATCTCTCTCATGAATAGAGGCACAGATAACTTAAGTTGATTTCTTACTTCCATTGGTATGATCAGCCATTGGTCCAGTGCTGGTTGATGGTGTACTGCCTTTGTATCTTGTCCAATCAAAATTATCTGATTTGTCCTGACTCCAACCACATGTATCAAAGCTAAAGTCACAGGTAAACTTGTTGCCACCTGAAACAGCATAGAACTTTACCACTGTGTGAAATCTCTACCTGAGATAAGTAATCAGGACTATACAATGTGTGAAGATTATGTTGGCTACCTACAGCAATGAAGGAAATGTGATGACTACTTAGTTTATATAAGAACAATTTAAAATTGACCATTTGATCATCTGTTATGCCTCCCACTTTAGGAGGGAGAAACCCCTTTTTCATTGTCTTTTGGTCAATATCCCACTTTGAGAAAGTCTCCCATGTGGAAGACACAAATCTCCCTCTTTCACAAATTTCTCCCACCCACCCCCAAATCTCCCTCTTTGCAGAAATATTGCACAAATCATCTCTTAAATGGCTTATTAAATTGATATAAATGCAATTTTTAAATAATAAAATATTAATTGAGAAGCAGTCAACAAATAATTAAACCTATTGTTGTACTAATTGCTCAAATTTTGATCAGAAATCATTAGTAGAATAATGAGATATCATAGATATTAAATCTTTGTCTTATCTGTGTAATTAGATTTCTAGCAAAATTATCTTTTTTTTTCTGCAAAAAATGTCGTCACGCAAGATCTCCCACTTAGACAAGCTGAAAAGGGGGGGATATCCCTCTTTGTTTATTCAAAAGGTTAACAGGTATGCATTTGCTAAACATGAATGGTAAATGGGAAGCATGGAAATAAAGAAAATCAAACCATTGTGAATGCTACTGCTTTAACATTACCTGTTCCTTTAGTTGTAACCACTCTGGTTGTTACCGTACGTTTCTGTGTTGTGGCGGCTGCTGTAGTGGGTGGCTTGGTCGTTGGAGCTTGAGTCACAGTGGGCCTGGCATTGCTTGGTGTTCCTAAAATTATCATCATTCAAATTTTAATTCCAATTTGTGAAATATTCTAAAAAATTTGTGAAATATTCTAAACAATTTGGTGAAATATTCTAAAAAATTTGTGAAATATTCTAAAAAAATTGTGAAATATTCTAAAAACAGGATAACATTAATACAACTCAAAACACACAAAATGACTTCTGAGGATTTATACTTCCTACATTATTTCAGTTATCTAGTTTTTGTAAAATTGGTTTAAATAGAAAAGATAACTGAATTTACAAAAATAACATCCCCATTACAAATTGCAGGATAACAAACATCAACCTTTAAACAAGAGCCTGAATTTGTCTCCACAACTATCAAAATAAGAAGCACTGGATTTTTGTTATGGACAATGCATGTTTCAGGAACAAATTTTTTATGCTTTCACAACAAGAGCAAGAGAAACAAGTCTGTGTTGCTCACCAGGCGTATTGTTCATGAATAAAAGACAAATATTAATTTGAATATAATTAGAATATTTTATAAAGAACCTTATTTAGTGGATTCCTATAAATTATTACTTCATTTGTCCAAAAATAATCATTTCCTTTTTAATTGGTTAATCAAAGAAAAAAAGAATTGTGTGTGACAGCCAAATTTGATTTAAAATGAGAACAATATTTAAAATGTTTCTCCATATAAAGATATTTGCTCAACCACAAGAAATATTTTATTTATCTACATTGACAAACAAACAAAAAAATTCCTACATTGGCCATGTTTTTTTTTTCAGAATAAATGAGCAAACTTCATAAAAGACCTCCTGACGATGTTGCTGCAAAAGAAGTTTTTTTTTTAATGTTCTAAGTCCTACTGGGACTAAAAGAGAGGATTCTGTATAGGACCTTTCATAGACGTTACCTATTCACAAAAGTTTCAAAAAAGAGTTCCTATCAGGTTAAATTGTAATTAGAGAAAAGCATGAAAATTAAATGATGAAAAGCAGATCTCTGCCAGAATAAGAAAATCAAAATCATTAACATTGAAAACTTTAATAAATATTAGCACACCAGTCACACATATTTTTAATACTTACTTGGACAAGATGAGTTGTTTGAGAACTGGATGTCATCAATGGCTATATCTCCAGTCACAGAGCTTCCACGAATACCTTGGAATATCACCTAAAACCAGAAAAATCAATGCATCACATTCTTGTACATTATCCAAAAAAAAATTCATATCAGATATATAATATAAATCAATGTAAACTTGCATGATCCTGAACCCTCTAGACATTGATCACTTCTGTAAGACAACAGATTTAGTTTTTCACTTTAATTTTAATTTACTTTATAAATATTGCACTTGTCTTATACAAATAAAACAATCAGTCCAGAGGGTGTTTAGTTAAGACTAGTTTACTGTGGATATTGAACATTTCTAACCTATAAGGAAGTTATAGAACTCACATCTTACTGAGAGTTATATGATAGCCTTCAATTCAAGTTTTATTATTCTTGAAATAGTTTTATGGTTAGTTACCATATACTTAGTACAACAATATTAACAGATGAGGCAATATCCCTTAAAAGTGGTTAAAATCTACTTTACCATAAGTGTTTGCAGAACAAGTTAAGAGTAGAAATGGACAACTTAACATAAAATTTGAAACAGTTGACATGAAGAAATTATAATCAATCAAAAAGTAGTTGCTTTTTTCAATCTTGTAATTTTCCACCAATACACAGCATTTGTGAAACTTTAAACAAACCTGGAAGTCAGATTGTTGTTTTGGAATCATCACTTGACCTTTCATCCAACTGTTGCCTTGGTTACCAGACAGTTCCCAGAGTGGAAGTGGGTTACTGGTTCCCTGTAACTGGGCCCAGAGTCTCAGTATTCCTATGGTACTACCATACATGTGATAGTAGAATGTAACACAGCTGTGTGTGGCATAACTCAAACTTTCACTGATCAGTCTAGCCTGGAATCCAGGTCTAGCAGGAGCAGATGTTTCTATGTATACATAATGGCCTACAACACAAAATATTTGAATAATAATAGAGAAAAATCAAGCACAAAATGACTTTATATAAGTTTGCTTAAGGCATACTATCAAATTTATATTCATGGGGTATTAATTTTTGCTATCTTTGTGGTCTTAATATTTCTAAGAAAATATGTACACACGAAATGCGTAATTTACCTAGACATTTCAAAGAAAATAGTATTCGCGAAAAATAGAACCTGTGAACATATACAGAAGAACTCATCTGTGAAAATTGCAATCTGCAAAAACTGATAACTTTACAGTATTGTATTCTTGTATAAGAGTTTAAATAAATCAGCAATCATGATTATATAAGGAAATCTCAATAACTGATGTGTAAACTATCAGCTATAGTAAAACTTCCAGATACACATACAATAAGGGCATTGTTATGCTGATATAAGTCATTAAGTCCATGATAATGTCACAGTGACAAGTAATTGCTTGGTAAACATTTGTGTATTGTAAAGTGACAAAATTGTAAAAAATTTCCAAGGTGTTTAAGTTATTCTTGGTTGTTAAAAGGCAGTTGATTATTGTTAACTTAATTTCTCTTTCATTGAAAGTTTTAAAAGACAAATAAGATCAACACAGATTTGCAGTTTGGTACCAAACATGTAAAGATATATTTACAGCTTCTAGGTTGTAAATTATGTTTGTTAAGTTATTATCTTGAAAATTTTGATGCATAGCTGTTAACCTTCTGAATGCTCGAAGGGGCATATTTTCAGTTTGTGGGATATTTTGCCAAAACAACCTTTTTTTGCAGAAAGAAAAAGGTAATTTTGCTAGAAATCCAAATACACAGATAAGACAAGAGTTAAAATCTATGATATCTCATTATGCTAGAAATGATTTCCTATAAAAATTTGAGCAAATTAGTACATTAAAAATGAATTACTCGATTGTTACCACAAATTAGTACATTAAAATGAATTACTCGATTGTTACCATAACTATTGTATTGCATAAATATTGTTTTTACATAGTATAAAAAGCCATTAAGAACTTAATTTTGCAATATTTCTGAAAGGAGGGAGATTAAGGGGAGACATTTGTGAAAGAGGAATATTTTGTCTACCATGTAGGAGACTTTTTCAAAGTGGGAGATTGACCCAAAAAGAGGGAGTCTTCCTCCTAAAGCAGGAGGGTTACCAGGTATGCTGAAGTTATAAATATTGTATTTACATTATACATTTCCAAGGGTATTATTTTTTAAGGACACTGTCTCCCGATGTTACTTATTCCCTGGTGTAACCAAGATCATGTACCCACTGATGTGTAATGGTAGATATATTATATTTACCTTGTGTATTTCCAAGGGTGTGGTCAGTTGAGGGTCCAGTTCCTCGACTGCTGGTGGTCCCCTTGTGTAACTGCCAATCAAAAATATAAGCCCCACTGTGGTCATTGGTGTAGGTACAGAGTCCACTTTCAAAATCACAGTTGCCTAAAAATTAAAAGTATTCTAAAATGCTTTATACAGTAAAACCTGTCAAAATTTGTATTGCAGAAATTAAACCTGTGTAAACTGTTATGTTAGAAAGGTTTAACTGTATACTGTAAATTCAGAAATCATAGCATTTATTTATTATTGCGACTTTGAGAAAATGTGATTCTAGGAAAACATGTTTACAAATATAGTTAACAGATATAAGAATGCCAGTCCTTATTTTTGTGATTATCACGCAGTCGCATTATTCGCAAAATTAAATGCATCGCATTAATTCAGGGGTGTCAACTTTTGAAAAGTGCTATGAGGGAGATCTCCCTCAAAAAAATTTTTCAATGAGGGAGATTTACCGTAGTGCCATTTACGCATCATTTTTGCGTACGGAAAACAAATTTAAAAAATAAAAAAAGAATCTTCTTTTTATTATATCCTATTCAGTATACAAAAGTTCTACAAATGTATTTATTAAGTATTTGTTTATGTTTTTATAAGTCAATTTCACATTTCAGGTATGACCCACTAGCATGTTTTTGTATGTTTTTTTTTTGTAGTATCATAAGAAATATATTTAATCATTTACACCTGAATTCACATTGAATTTTATTACCGTCCACTTTATCTTTCCCAAACTAAGAGCCTCATTAAGCTGGACTGGAATTTTGATACGAATTTTTTATCAGTAAGAAATAAACATCGAGCGCTAGATTCACAAAGTTATTCTGACAAAGATCTAGTACCACGGACACAAACACCATTTCGCACTTGCACTTGACAGGTCAAAAGCAAGATTTGTCAATCCAGGACTTAAATATCATACAGGTTTCGTTTGCATTTCTCCAGAATTCCACTTTGAGTCTTCTGTTTAACCAAAATATAATTAAAATAACAAGGAAATCACAAAACTGAAATTTATTCTTTGCAAAATTTGATTCGACTTAATACGATATACAAATAGGAAAAACCTCGAGTTCTTCCAAAAATCACTGTTCCGAAAATGCACGGGAGATTCTAACTCCCGGCGGGAGACAGGCACGGTTGCGGGATATTTCGCGTTTTTCGTAAAATTTGCGGGAGGCTCCCCCCGAGATCAGGAAAGTTGACACCTCTGATTAATTTCTGAGTATACAGTATATTAAAAAAGAATTAGAATAAACAGGCAATGCAGACAATCAATATAAACTGTTTTTTTTCAGTAAAATTAATAAATGTAGTATGTTCCTTAATCAATAATTAGTTATAAATCAATATCAATTGTATTTTTAGCATGGTACAAATTGCACTTATTCTTTTAATTGTTACTTAGTTATTCTTGTGCTGAAAAATATTACAATCAATTTACCTAAGATATTTCAACATGTGAAAAGAGGCATTGTTGGGTTGTATGAATGATGTTAAATTTATTGATAAGATGTACATGAAGATATAACATCTGATGTAAATGTTTGACAATGTGGCATTATTCTTCGCAAAAACCTTATAGTATTTTTTTTTGTATTTGCACCAGTATGCATTAATATTAATCAGGCAATTACTGCATAATACCAATAACAAATTGTATATAATCCTTTTCATTTGTAGTATCTTATGCATTATAACCCTCTGTTAGTACACACATATTTCCTTTATCTAAATTCATATTATCATACCTTCTGTTGTGCATGCTCCCTGTGTCATTGAAAAATCATCAATAGCTATGTCACCTCGTACACCATTTCCTGTTATTCCTTCAAACACCACTTGATAGGGTGTGGTTCCTGCTGGTATATTTACAGATGCTATTTTCCAACCAGGTCCTTGGTTTCCTATATTCAGAAAAAACATACAATGCAATCAGATACATCTTTTTTTCCACTACTGGCTAAGTACCTAATCTGGCCATAAACCATGTTTCATCAAACTGATGTTTTTTTTTTTAGTAAAACATCAAAACAATCTAAAAATTAATGATTGAAAATTGTATTAATAAACAAAGATTGATCCCTATAAATTTTAAAAAACTATGTA
>JAULBM010054466.1:0-10450 GCA_032357055.1 Geukensia granosissima
CGTGTTGTAAAATTTAGTGTGCATATAGTCCATGTTGTAAAATTTGGTGTGCATATAGTCCATGTTGTACAATTTGGCGTGCATATATTCCATTTTGTAAAATTTGGTGTGCATATATTCCATGTTGTAAAATTTGGTGTGCATATAGTCCATGTTGTAAAATTTTGTATGTATATAGTCCATGCTGTAAAATTTGGTGTGCATATTGTCCGTGTTGTAAAATGTGGTGTGCATATAGTCCGTGGTGTAAAATTTAGTTGGCATATAGTCAATGTTGTAAAATTGCTGACTAACCACATGACATTTGTCTTTGACCTAATTTTCATGGTACTGTCATTTTCACATATTAAGTGTCAAGTTTTTGTGCTTAGATCTGTTTTTCACTATCTGTATATCATACGTTAACAATATTGGGTATGCATATGCATCATCATGTGTATGCTCCATTAACCTATTTAATTTTCATGCTAGGATCCATTTCTTTGTAACTTTACATGGTAGATCAACAATTTTTGGTATTAAAATACATTACAAAAAAGGAATTCGAAGATACCAAAAGGCAGACAGAAATACATATCAGTCTTGCACATGTCTTATGTCCTTGACCTAATTTTCATGGACCAATGACTAAGGTCAAGTTTTCATGATAACATCCATTTCTCACAAACTAAACATGATAGGTCAACAAAATCGGATATGCTTATGCATCATTAGCAATAGTTTTCATTCTGACATGTCTTATGTTCTTGACCTAATTTTCATGGCCCATCGACTGAGGTCAAGTTTTCATACTTAGATCCATTTCTCCTAACCAAACATGGTAGGTCAACAAAATTGACGATGCTTATGCATCATTAGGAGTACATGTTAGTGGGACATATGTCTTATGTCTTTGAGCTAATTTTCAAGGTCCAATGACTAAGTCAAGTGTTCATGTTTAGACCCATTTTTTTAAATTATACATCATAGGCCAGTGATATTTGGTGTGCAAATACATTATCAAAATTAATGTCAATCTGACACATGTCTTATGTCCTTGACATTATTTTCATGGATGAGTGACTTTGTAAATTTCTCATATTCAAGTCCATATTTCAACAACTGTAATACATTGACACACCATATTTGGTCTTTAGTTATATCTTGGATGGCTATAGGCCATTTGACCTTGACCTTGACCTCTTTTTTACAGTCCATGGACCTTTGTGTGATATGGTCATTTTTCAGTACAGACACATGATAGATCATTATTATTTGGTGTGAAATTCATACATAGGGTTTTCTTGTCAGTCTGCTATATGAAATATGTCATTTACCTGATTTTCATTGATGAGTGATTTTGTAAAATTTGCAATATTGTTTTACGTATTGTTGTACATGCAAGTCTACTTCATGTCATTTGACTTTGAACTATTTTTATGGTCCAACAGCTTTGATCAAGTTTATGTTACATGTATTAGTTCTTTTTAAATGACACATGACAGGACAACAGTATTTGGTCAGCCAATTTATTCTTGGACATTATTGTGTAAAATTTGCTACATATTTTAACATTTAAGTCCATTTCTCAATAACTTAGAAATATATCAGTCATTAAATGTACTGACGTTATGACTTACCTACATAAATTAAGACTTGGTGTGTCCATGTATTTTTAGGGTCAAAGCTGCTTATACAGGCGAGACTTTTTAGTGTGCTTTTAGATGTCATGTTCAATCTTGTTTGTCTAGAGATTGCCCTGATTGTCGACTTTCCCCTTTTTTCTCGTCCTCAGGTTTTCTTTCGCTTCATCTCTTCATAAAATACAATTTTATCTTTCCCATATACCCTGCAATTACTTTTAATGGAATTTATGGCAATGCCACAAGATCCTTAGTCCAGGAATCATAAGTAATAGAAATAAGCTTATACCAGTATAATATAAGCTCCTGAAATTATCCCTTTTGCTGTATTTTATTTATTTTTACTTGTAAAAGCAAATATTGTCAATAAGCCTAAATTGATGAATCTTTACTAAATGTAAGATTTATTTTTGATATGTTCATTAGAAAGAAAAACATATTAATATTCTTATCCAAATACCTACAACTCTTCAAGATTCTTTAATATTCCTTTAATTATAATTGATATTTAATGTCTCAAGGATCAAATTTAAAAACAAAAAAATTGTCTCTCTTAAACTAGTATGCCTTGAGCAATCGTTAAAATTATGCAATTTGTCAAAAGACTTAATTTTATCAGAAAAAATCTCAGTAACTGGGTAAAAATGTCAGACAACCAACAATAAATGTTCTAATATGTGTAAAGGTTAGAAATTTTACTTGTACAGGTTAATTATCTAAAAGGTCAAATGAACTTTGCTAAAAACAAATGAAATAAAAAAACTTGTGCAGGCTTGTACAAATGGGATCCATGACTATTATGTAGCTAGAACTGCTTACCTTATCCATGATTCCAGATGACATGGTTTCACCTTCTTTTTTGTTGTTGTCAGAAGTGACACGAAATTTCTATTGAATTCCTGAAATTTATTTTAGTTTTTCTTCTTGTTATTTTCACAAATGTATGTAATTTTTTCACCACAAATTGTGTTATGTATGTAGAGGTGCTAAGGGTCCATGCCTCATAAGTGCCTTTAGAATAATCTTATTATTTCCCTAGATAATAACCTATGTAATTACAATGTCCGAAGAATTTATTTACGACAGAGGCAAAATGCAAAAATGACCTGCAGAAAATTCCCACCTAAACATTGATCGCAGATATCATTTTTAAATAAGACACATATCTAATTGATATTCTCATGATTCTTGAGGGGGACTACGATCTGTTGTTTTGTCAGATATGTTTGACCGCTTGAATTTTTATTTCAATCATGTTAATTTTGATAAATGTTATCAGCATGATCAGCCTTACTCTGCTTCAAAGGAACAAAAGTCTGGCTAGATATCTCTTCACTGTCCACTCAGGCAGATAATAATTGCAAAATTTGTATTATTATTTAAAAAAATATACAGATAAGATCACAATAATACTGCAGTAATACTGAAAACTTGTGCTTCATATCTTGAAAGTATGTCACATGTGCAGTAATTTTCTGAAATCTCTTTGATCAATCTTTTATTTTCATTTGAAGATCAATAACTGCAGTAACACATGCATGCATGACATGTTGTTTACAAATTTACAGTTTTTAGCTCACCTGGCCCAAAGGGCCATGGGAGCTTTTGTCATCACTTTGCGTCCGTCGTCGTCGGCGTCGGCGTCGTCGTCTGTTAACATTTCACATTTTCATCTTCTTCTCTGAAACCACTGAACAGATTTCAACCAAACTTAAAAGAAATGAAAAGCAGTCAGTCCTTTTCCAGATTTGTGAAATTGGTGCCGATCGAAAATTCACCATGGCAGCCAGGGCAATTAATGTGTTCTGATTGGTCCAAATTTCAAACATCTTCTTGCCAAAAACTACAAAGTGGATTGATTTGTTACTCTACTTTGCAGAAATGATTGTTAGATGGTCCTGTATTTGACTTGTGAATCGTTTGCCGATCGGAAATTCAAAATAGCCGCCATGGCGAAACATTGAACCGTATGGGAATTTCACATTTTCATCTTCTTCTCTGAAAGCTCTGTAGATATTTTAACCAAACTTTGCAGAAATGTTAAGGAGGTGGTCTTTTACCAGATTTTTGTTTTTCGTGTCGATCGGAAATTCAAGATGGCCGCCATGGCGAAACTTATTTTAACATTGAACCTTATGGGAATTTTACATTTTCATCTTCTTCTCTGAAACCATTGTAGAAACTTTAACCAAACTTTGCAGAAATGTTAAGCAAATGGTCTTTTATCAGATTTGTGTTTTTCGTGCCGATCGAAATTTCAGAATAGCCGCCATGGTGAAACTTAAGTTTAAGATTAAACCCTATGGATATTTCACATTTTCATCTTCTTCTCTGAAACCACCGTAGATATTTTAACCAAACTTTGCAGAACTGTTAAGCAGTTGTTCCTTCACCAGATTTGGGTTTTTCGTGCCGATCGGAAATTCAGAATGGCCACCATGGTGAAACTTATTCTAACATTGAACCCTATGGGAATTTCACATTTTTAACTTCTTCTCTGAAACCACTGCAGAGATTTTAACCTAACTTTGCAGAAATGTTAAGCCAGTTGTTCTTTTCCAGATTTCTATTTTTTTGTGCCGATCGGAAATTCAAAATGGCCGAAAGGCAAAATTAAGTTTAACATTGAACCTTATGGAGATTTCACATTTTCATCTTCTCCGTAACCACTATAGAGATTTTAACCAAACTTTGCAGCAATGTTAAGCAGTTGTTCCTTTACCAGATTTGTCTTTTTCGTGCCGATCGGAAATTCAGAATGGCCGCCATGGTGAAACATAGTTTAACATTGAACCCTAGGGGAATTTCACATTTTCATCTTCTTCTCTGAAACAACTGTAGAGATTTTAACCTAACTTTGCCGAAATGTTAAGCCGGCGGTTCTTTACCAGATTTGTTTTTTTTTCGTGCCGATCGGAAATTCAAAATGGCCGCCATGGCTAAACTTAACCCTATGGGAATTTCACATTTACATCTTCTCTGAAACCAGTAAACAGATTTCAACCATGAAACTTAACATGTCATAAATGATCCCTATGTATTTCTCACAATGTGTTCTTGTTGGTTCGTGTTTATCAGTTAGTCCTTTGCAATCATATGAAATTGCAAACATGCAGAAAGTGTAACAAAAAATTTCCCAGGTGAGCAATTACAGGCTCCGTGGAGCCTCTGGTTTAAAAGCATCTTTTCATGAATAATTGTAAGTTAGAGATCAAATATATCAGTTTCAGATTTATTTTCTTTTTTTATTACTAGGTACATAAAATTGTATGGAATGAAATTTTCCAAGGAAGATCACTTGGCTTTGATAAACTTGATGTATGAACTTGTTGTGATGCCAGAACTAGAGCTGTCATTAGTGCAAAAATTTGCATCACAGCTGATTCATCTGCTGAAGTAAGTTTAAAATGTTACAGGCCAATGTACATTGTAGTAATTGGATGGCTGTTTCTATCTTTTTATTGATAATATTCAAAACATGGGATATATATACTGCTTCATTGCAAATTTTATTACAGAATGTTTGGTATAAACACATGAAATAAGTACATTCTTATCTAAAAAGATCAGAATTAAAAATTAATGTAGTCATCCATAACAGAAAAATGGCATGGTAATTTGATTGGTAAAATTTTACCCCATTTGTTTCCACATCATTGTTTAACGGGCTAGATTCCTAACCAGAAATTGTCAAATTAAATATATGGGCAACAAGATAACATTAATCTGAAATATTGCACCTGTTTGTAAGAATGTTATTGCCATAAAGGAATAAATTTCTTAACTTTTTGCTCATCAGGTTTTTACAGAAACATGCATTTATTAGCACACTAATGATAAAGACCTGATTCACAAACAATTATAAAGCCATCAAAATATTTCTAATAGTAATCTCAGACTCACAGGTAAAACATGTATTTGATTATAATCACCTTCCCACTTGTCTGTCATTCTGTAACATCTTTATAAACAGTCTAGAATCATTGCTATTCAGTGGATTTTACATAACTTGTTACCCCCTTGTTCTTTGAAAATCTGCAATTCAGTGATTTTCAAGGTCACTTGGTTGAATTCAGTGTCAAAATTTCTTATCCTCTTTGTGAACACCCTGGAATCAACATCTTTTCATGGGGTTTGATCAACTTTGGTAAATAATAATTAGTCCTTAGGAAAATCTAAACCCCAATTGATTTATCAGGTCATACGTTAGCTTTTTACAAGGTCATGTGATGCCATTACATGGGTTCCCTGTGTTCATCATTGGAGATAGAATTCAAATCATTCCATTTATTATCAGTGGTAAGATGTGATTATCAGCATGATCAGGGTACCATTGATTTCCATTTTTTCATGCACAAGATATTTTTTGTGCCTTTACAAAAATCTTTCATTTTTCTGTACAAATCACTTTGTTGGTTAATCTTAGTTCATTTTTAGAGATTTCTATCAGTAATTAAGTGTTAAAGTAGGTTCTAAGCTTTGCCTGTGAATTAACATTTTCATTGTACAGTATAGGGATGAATTGGAGTTTCAAGCTTTTTAAAAACATATGGTCAAAATAAACACAATGTTCCTACAAATAAAAGTGTATAAGACTGAGGGAAAGGTGAGAGGTAACCTACATGTAATGGGTACTCAAGAATCAGTAATTTAGGGAATGTTAAATTTGACAAGAACATTTGCAATGTATTCCAAGCGTTTCAAGTACAAAACTGTAAAAAAAAAATTTTTTTTAATTTTCAGGAAACGAGAGTTACTGTCTAGAGAAGATTTAACAATTCCATGGAGACCATTGTACAAATTGATGGAATATGTTGCATATTCACCATACGAGCACCATGGACTCCAACTGTTTCCCAGGTATGCAGCCTTAAATTAATCACTGTTCATGAAAGTTTTATTATTTTGAAAGCTTGTTTATGTATCTTGGTGTATTGTGACGTTTCACAAAGCTCATAAAAGTTACATACATGTATAGTAATGTATATTTCTTAGGGGCTAGTTAAAAGAAATTGTGAAATGGTTTTCTGAACTGCAGTTATCATTACAATGGGAAGAGACTAATTTGGTTTACATGTACAAATCTTGGATTATTTTTGTGTGTAAATTACTGTACTTCCTTTTTAAAAACCAGAAATTTTTTATTTAATGCTTTTTAGACTTTTTGCACATTGGTATAGTCTGGTTTCCAGTCTTTGTTAATGTTTTGTTTTATAATTTCAGTAATATAGAAAATGTAATCAAAAGTCTAGTCAAGCAGTGTAGAGTGTAAGTATATAAACATAATATTGTTAATGACAAACTGTTTTAGGTTTTTTAGTCAAGTCATGGTTTGTACCAGAAGAAACTGAATTCACTCAAGAGTACAGTGGACCCATGCTATTTTAAGACCATGAGAATTTGACTTCTACTTGCATATTTGATTAATTTTATCTTTTTGTTAAGTAACTGTTTTCTCTGCAAGAAGCAAATTGTTATAGAAACATGCATAATATATTCTTATGCAGTAAATACAATTAACAATTTGAGTTTAGAACAATATCTCACAATATTATTAGATGTTTATGGAATAAATTATGTATAAGGTCAGTGTGATAATCCCACAATTGTGACTTGGCAGTTAAACTTTTTCAGTAGACTTCAGGGAATCAAAACATAGTTATGAAACAGAATAAATTTATTACAGTGTATTATTATTGACTTGATACCAGAATTTATTGGGTCACTAAAATTTATATTGAGACTGCACTTCATTTCACCAGATGATAATTTTATTTTACCTGATATCTATTGTGTTACTGTTAAAGTATGGGTATCTGCTCCATCAAATTCACAATATATCCAGAGGGACACGATAAAATCCCATTTGTTTAGAAAATGCATGTTAAAGACCCCTTCTAATAGCTAATGTTGTGTGGTCTGTAGATCCCCTGTTTTAAGGCTGAATTTTCCAACCCGATCCAACTCTTTATTTTTCCAGTAGCAGTCTAAATGTTCTTTCCTTCTGGTCCCCTGCTCACAGTCTACAAATTGATTTATTGTTTGTTAACTTGTTCCTGATCTGAAATATTGCCCAGCAATCAACCAATAGAAATTTGCTTTTGAATGACCATAATTTTGTAGTTCAAGATTGATTGATTGAATGTTGCTTAACATCCAGTGGCAAATATTTCATTGATATTCAGGACAACAGCATATTAATGAGTGATGGTGAATGTTTTGTACTTAACAGACACTCCTTAGCTTGGTTTTCAATGTGATAGTTCACAGAAGCTTCAGGTCGCAAGAAGACATGTCATTTTACCCAGACACATTATCCTGACTCTTGACCAACCGGTCTTTGCTCACACTCCTAAATGCTTTGTGCTTAGCAGAGAAGTAGCAAATGCTAGTTTTAATGTCTTTGTTTAGACCTGGTCAAGGATCGAACCCACAACCTTCAGCGCTTGAGGTGGTGTTCAGTTATATTGCATATTTCAGATCTCTTTATAAGATTGTAAAATGTATTAATTGTGTCTTTTTAGATACTTTCCTACAGAATCAACAAAAGAAATGTTGGATGAATGGAGACCTTTACTGTGTCCATTTGATGTAACACATATAAAGGCCATGAATTGCTTTGAGTATTTTTTACCTACAAACCTACCTCCTTCACAACATGATCAAGGTTTTAAGTAAGTAAATTGTTTATGTAATATTCCTTTTTAAGAAGTAAATAAATATACTGGCTGAGGACCCAATCTCACCATAGCACTCATAAAATAAAATGGTTAAAAATTATTTCAAACCTTAACAATGTTTTAAAATTTGACTTCTAAATCACTTGTTTACACAATAAATAAAATCATTCCTAAGAAAACTGCTATATGGCGGGATTGAGTAATATCTTGGACAGTTCTCTGCAAGAATTATGTCCTGCCTGCCCACCAAATAACTATGGCCTTTATATATGGTCCTGTATCTAGGATGAGGTGAGTAATACGCTTTCAGAAACACTTATTTTCTATTACAACTTCATATAATTTAATGAACATGTATCATATAAGTTTTAAACAGTGGCCATTAAAACTATTAATGGATATAAAAACTGTGTGATTGATTGTTTGAATGTCCCTTTGTTTATTTTGTAGACTGTGGTTTCAAGAGTTCATAGATCTATGGGATTCCTGTCATAACACACCACCATGGGAAGCAGTAAGTTTATTCACTACATAGAAATTCCACCGAAAAGACATGTTGAAATTAGTCTCTTACTTGCTTTCAGTGTGCCATATAGAAGTCAGTTGTTCAAATCTCATTTGATATTGGTTTTTATTTGGTCAATTTTTGGTTTAGACAATAAGCATATTATATATTAACCAGACTGCTCTTTTAATTGTATGTCTTTGTGTATTATACAGAATTAAATCCATGTTTCAAACATACAGAATTAATCTTAATCTTAGTTAAGGTTACAACAGCTTTCCTAACACTTACAAAGGAAAATCTGTGACATCACTCCTGATGTCTCTCCATATAATTTACACTGTAAAATAAAATCAGCTGTCTGTAAGATATAGAAGGAGATGTAGTATGATTGTCTAAGAAACAGCTGTCCAAAAAGTATAAATTGCAAACATCTACAGGTTGCCCTTAGGCCTTCAATAATGAACAAATACCAACAAATAAGGCTACCTGTAAAAAAAAACAAAATAAAATGTGATGATATTTAAACGTAACAAATTGGCCAATTAAGACGGTCATTTTTGAATGCTATTTTGAGTGTCAAAGCTGTATGCACTTGGTTAGAGTGTATTTTTTTCATTAACCTTACAAGCATGCTGTTGAAAGATAAGAAAGGTGTGCCAGTGTTTGAAAAAATGTTCAGTTTGAATAACTGGCATTAGTAACTGTTATAATTTATGTATATAGAGTTATAACAGTGTCTCACAAATGGCTGGATATTGATTGTTTATATACTGTTTTTGAATATTGTGTATGTGACACTTTAATAAACAAATTTATTATAATTTATGATTATTATGTTTTAGAGTTTGGTGAATTTGTTTGCCAGATTAGCACATGACAACATTGGTTATATAGACTGGAAACCTCATATTTCAAAGGTATGTAAGTTTTGTGATAATTTTGTGTTCATTCAATACCTCTTTTCATTATTTAAGCTGACAAACATTCCATTATTTTTGTTTACAAATGATGATTATTGTAAAATGATTTGACCATAAATGAAATTGTAAATTACCATTGTTAATAATGTTTTGCTTTTTTAATCAGATATTTAACAGGTTCCTAAGAAGCTTTAACCTTCCTGTTGGTACTCAGTCTGTACAGATAGGCAGATCCAACAATACATACGATGTTCATAGTACAGTAACATGGATTGTCTCCCTTATGGTAGGTTTATTATCCTTAATTTTGGTGGCCAGTATTCAATATAAAAAATGACACATTAAAAAGTCAATTACCAGAATTGTAAGGTAATGGCTATTTAGTTTAACAAAAACAGGAGTCTGTTGTCTAGTGGCTTCAGTCCAAAGAATGGCAGAACCATGGGATTGATGAACAAAACAGCCATGTCTCAAGGTTCTTGTTTGATGAATTTGGAAACCGTTTTGTTACTGTATATATGATTAATTAAATTTGTCATTTAGATGTAATCACATAATATGATAAACCTAGAATTCCAATAGATCGAAGACCTTTGTTGTTGGTCACTGATGCCCAGCAAAAAAGGAAAAAAATGTTTATACTTATACCGGTGTCATATGGTATTTTGACCCCCATGGAAAACTGACCCCGGGGTCATTTTTTTGCCATGGAAAAGTGAC
>JAULBM010054477.1:0-10450 GCA_032357055.1 Geukensia granosissima
TGATACAAACGGAGGTTGAAGAGTGGATAAAATGGATGACCACAGTGGAGCGTATAATGAACAAGGGGGACGTAAAATTGTTAGCTTCTTGTCGATTACAAGTTTTCAGTGAAAGACAGTTTCAACGCTTAAAACTTTTTACCGAAAATTCATATGATTTGTCCTCAGAATCCTTTCTGCTTTCCAAAGAACAAAAATTGCAAATTGCTCTTCAGTATCTTCCGGAAAATATTGTTGAAAAAATTAAGACTGGTTTGTGTGAGTATGAATTTCTGCCTTTGATGTTTGCCCTTTACAAATCAATCTTAAAGGAAAACAAACCAAGCGATGTGGTTTCCTTTTTTAAGAGACCGTTTGACATGTACGAGGAAGAAATAAACAGACTGAGAGAACTTGAAGATAAATCAAAGTTTTGTGCTTTGTTTTTGTTGGTTGTAAACAATGGATATATTGACGTGTCCATTTTTGCAGATGAGGAAACAAAGGAACAAAGACAGCAACGAAAAAGGCTCTTTGAAAAATGTGGAGTATCTCGTTCCACACTTCCGGAACGAATCATTGAACAACTTGAGTCTCTTATCAATTTGTTTGTAAAAAAGAGCTTGAACAATGTAAATAAAAAGGTATATACAGCGATTCACGATAAAACGTTTGATTTCTTGTGCTTCTATTTTGGCAAACATTTCCAAAAACATTTAATAGAGTTTGCAATTTGTCAAATTTTACATGAACGTACAAAGTTATTGTCAGTACCTGGTGAAAAAGGTGAATTTACAATTCTTATAGAGAAAGAAAATGAAGACGTTTACTTCAGAAGAATAATCGACGATCTTTGTGAAGGGAACGCAGTTCGTGTATTTTACAACACACAAATGCAGTATAAAGAATTCAGATTAAAATTTATCTATAACCTTCAAAAACTGGAAATGGGAAAACTAAAGCAAATGATACATTCATTCAAGTCGTATAAATCGGTAGTAGAATTCACATATATTGAAGATGGCTGCTATGGGAAAATGCCATTATCACCAATGGCTTTGTGTTTTAAACTAGGACACATTGATATAGCCTCATTCATGCTTCAATATGTAGATGACACTAGCCCTGAAATGTATTCGATACTTTTAAACAAAGCAGTATCATCTGGTAAAAGCAATATTGCTGAATTGCTGCTTGACAAGGGGACTTCACCTACCAAGCCTGATCACAACGGATGGACACCATTAATGACAGCATGTGAACAAGGACAACATGAAGTGGTCCAAATTCTCCTAGAAAGAAATATAAGTGTCAATATCACTGACCACTATGGGTGGACACGTTTAATGAGAGCATGTCGTAATGAACACGATGAATACGTAACTGCTCTGATTCAGAAAGAAGCAATAAAAGGAGCGGAGAACAATACAGAAATAATTACATTACTCGTAGAAAGAGGTGCTGATGTTAATGCTGCTGATAAATACGGAAATGCTCCGCTTATATTGGCATGTGAGAGGAACAATACTGAAATAATTAAATTACTGATAGAAAGAGGTGCCGATGTTAATGTTGCTGAAGAAGACGGATATACTCCACTTATATTTGCATGTGGAGAGAATACTACAGAAATAATTAAATTACTCGTAGAAAGAGGCGCTGATGTTAATGCTGCTAATGAATACGGATATACTCCACTTATAATGGCATGTAGAGAGAACAATACATACGTAATTAAGTTACTCGTAGAAAGAGGCGCTGATGTTAATGCTGCTGATGAATGCGGATATACTCCACTTATGTTGGTATGTGGAGAGAACAATACAGAAATAATTAAATTACTCGTAGATAGAGGCGCTGATGTTAATGCTGCTAATGATTACGGATATACTCCACTTGTATTGGCATGTACTTTGAACAATACCAAAATAATAAAATTACTCCTAGAAAGAGGTGCAGATGTTAATGTTGCTGATGAATGCATGAATACTCCACTTATATTGGCATGTAAGAAGAACAATACGGAAATTATAAAACTACTCATAGAAATAGGTGCTGATGTTAATGCTGCTGATGATAGCGGAGATACTCCACTTATACTTGCACATACAAACAACAATAATGATATAATTGAATTACTCGTAGAAAGAGGTGCTGATATTAATGTTGCTGATCGGATTGGAAATACTCCACTTATATTGGCTTGTAAGGAAAACAATACCGAAATAATCAAATTTCTCATTGAAAGGGGTGTTGAAGTAAATGCTGCTGATAAAAAGGGAGATACTCCACTTATGTTGGCATGTAGAAACAACAATACTGAAATAATTAAATTACTCGTAGAAAGAGGTGCTGATGTTAATTCTGCAAATTATGTTGGTATAACTCCCCTTATATGGGCACAAAGTAAGAACAATACTGAGATAAAAAATTTCCTCTTAGAAAGAGGTGCTGATGATAATGTTGCTACTGAAAACGGGACAACTTTACTTATAATAGCATGCAAGGAAAACAATACTGAATTAGCTAAATCATTCTTAGAAGGAGGTGCTGATGTTAATGCTGTTGATAAACATGAGGATATTCCACTTATATTGGCATGTAAGAACGACAATGATGATATAATTAAATTACTCCTAGAAAGAGGTGCCGATGTTCATGCTGCTGACGATGATGGACATACTCCACTTATGTTGGCATGTGAGAATAATAATACTGATTTAATTAAATTGCTTGTAAAAAGAGGTGCTGATGTTAATGTTGCTGATAAATTCGGATATACTCCACTAATAAAGGCATGCAGAAACAGCAATAGTGAAACAATTAAATTACTCCTAGAAAGAGGTGCTGATGTTAATGTTGCTGATTGGGTGGGATCTACTCCACTTATATTGGCATGTAACAAGAACAATACAGAAATGATTAAATTACTAGTAGAAAGAGGCGCTGAGGTTAATGCTGCTGAGGAATACGGATCTACTCCACTTATATTGGCATGTAACAAGAACAATACAGAAATGATTAAATTACTCGTAGAAAGACGCGCTGATGTTAATGCTGCTGATGATTTCGGATATACTCCACTTATGTTTGCGTGTGAGAAAAACAATACCGAAATAATTAAATTGCTCGTAGAAAGAGGTGCTGATGTTAATGCTGTTGGAAAATACAGAAATCCACTTATATTGGCATGTGAGAATAATAATAATGATATAATTAAATTGCTTGTAGAAAGAGGTGCTGATGTTAATGCTGCTAATTATGTCGGAATAACTCCCCTTATATGGGCACAAAGTAAGAACAATACTGAGATAATGAATTTCCTCTTAGAAAGAGGAGCTGATGATAATGTTGCTACTGAAAAGAGGACAGCTTTACTGATATGGGCATGCAAGGAAAACAATACTGAATTAGTTAAATTATTATTAGAAAGAGGTGTTTCTGTTAATGCTGTTGATAAACATGAGGGTATTCCACTTATAGCAGCATGTAGAAACAACTATACTGATATCATTAAATTACTGATAGAAAAAGGTGCTGATGTTAATGCTGCTGATGAAGACGGAGATACTCCATTTATATTGGCATGTGAAAACAACAATACTGAAACAATTAAATTACTCGTAGAAAGAGGTGCCGATGTTAATGCTGCTAATAAAGACGGAGATACTCCATTTTTATTGGCCTGTCATAAGGACAATACAGAAATAATTAAATTGCTCGTAGAAAGAGATGCTGATGTTAACGCTGCTAATAAATGCAGACATATTTCACTTATATGGGCATGTATAAACAACAATACTGAAACAATTAAATTACTCGTAGAAAGAGGTGCTGATGTTAATGTTGCTGATTGGTTTAGAAATACTCCACTAATAGAGGCATTTAAGAATAAAAATACAGAAATAATTAAATTACTCGCAGAAAGAGGTGCGGATGTTAATGCTGTTGATAAAGACGGAAATACTCCACTTATAGAGGCATGTAGTGGGACCAATACTGAAATAATTAAATTGCTTACAAAAAGAGGTGCTGATGTTAATGCTGCTAATAAATACAGACATACTCCACTAATAGAGGCATGTAGAAACAACAATACTGAAACAATTAAATTACTCCTAGAAAGTGGTGTTTCTGTTAATGCTGTTGATGAATACGGATATACTCCACTTATATTGGCATGTAGAAACAATAATACTGAAATAATTGGATTGCTCATAGAAATAGGTGGTGATATTAATGTTGCTGATCGGATTGGAAATACTCCACTTATATTGGCTTGTAAGAAGAAAAATACTGAAATAATTAAATTACTCGTAGAAAGAGGTGCTGATGTTAATGCTGCTGATAAATACGGACGCACTCCACTTAAAGAGGCATGTAGTGGGACCAATACTGAAATAATTAAATTGCTCGTAGAAAGAGGTGCCGATGTTAATGCTGCTAATGATGGCAGATATACACCACTGATATTGGCATGTAAGAATAATAATACTGATATAATTAAATTACTCGTAGAAAGAGGTGCTAATGTTAATGATGCAAATGTCATTCAGGGAAAAAGAGGTTTTAGCAAAACCAATGTGGATGGCATGACAAGTTTAATGCATGCATGTAAACGGGGATCCCATGAAATCGCAGAACTGTTAATCAACGAAGGAGCCGATGTTTTTGCCGAAGACGACAGTGGTAAAACTCCGCTGATTTATGCAACAGAATCTGGAAATGACGAGACCGTAAAATTAATCAATGATCACATTTCCTGCTGCCAAAGTAAAACAGAATCAAATTTGGGATTAAATGGTCAAAAGAGGAAGCAAGATACGGATATACTTTACGAACGAAAAACAAAGAAAAAGAAGTAGTCGTAGACTGTGTGTTACTGGTTCGTTTTGAGCTAAAACACAAATACTTGATCAAAAATGAATTTGATATATCTGTTGGTCTGTAATGTCATTTTTTCACTGATGTGTAATAATCCACTTTAAATTGTAAATCCTTCACCGGGTCCCGTGGAATAATAAGACTTTAAATTTCGTATATCTAAAATAGTTGTCATTAAGGGACTAACTTTTTCTGTGTGATTTGCAGTAATTATGTATTTGTATATCTCAAGTGACAGCCTATTTAAAAGAGTGAATCGACAAATATATTATTTTTGTTGAAGACGTCATAGGTTTCAAGGGGATTCAAAGAAAGGATGGGAAAATTACGACAATATTTTAATAAAAAATGAAAATTAATTGTCCAATTCAGTAAATTACTAATATTTAGACAATCTTTTCGTCAATTTTTTTATTTGAAGTCAAAGATTCAAATATAGCAAAAGAAGAACTCAAATCCAAACTGATCGTAATGGGAAGCCAATTCCGACGACAGGGACAACTTACAAATGTGTTACTTTTAACTTACCGGAGAAAAGTATATTATCAATGTTGATATTTATGTTGCTGACTGATCGGATGAGACTAACGTACCTTTTCTCCCAAAAGATAATCAGCAGTTTGTACAATTTATCATCATTCTGTGAAATACATTTATCGGACAAACAACAAATCGGATAGTACACAACATAACATCCAGATGCGCTTGCAATTGTCTTTTACATTTGCTGCTTAACTGAGGAAAACAATTCCATGTTAAGCGTAGAAACTGAGAATCACATGTTTACATTTCCAAAAATTTCGATAGTGCTGTCTGAGGATCTTGATTGCTGCTTACAGTTTCTCTTTGTAATATACACTTGGTCATTAGTTAAGGGCCACCTGACTTTTGCACTTATTTTCTGAATGTGACATTTTATTAATAAAACTGTTTATTTTAAGTTTTCATGCACATTATGAAGTTTACCCAAAGGATATTTATTTGATAAAAAATTGAGATGACGAAGAAAAAGTGCATAATTATTCAATTGTGTAAACAATCACTGTTTTTAGCTTAAAAATATTTTTTTTAGTTTTTCAAAATATGGAAATATTTAAATTTCTTTTCAGAAAACATCAAATGCAATGAAGTAAAAGAATTAAACTTTGTGTATTTGATATAATCTTTATTCTTTTTGGAATAAGCATTTTCGGCAAATTTTTTCACAATTTGCTACTTTTTGGGGGGATGTTTCCAGAAAATTTAGCACTGCAAAAGCTCAAGCGTATATACAAAAATGGATAAATTATTTTTCTGTAAATCATTCATGTCTTATAATCCCTGAAGTTATTGGTATACTACCTTTTTTGTAGGAATAAAATGAAAACTTTAACAAATCTCCCTGAACTTTTGTCTAATTGTTTAGTTTTTTTGGGATAACAACAATAAAAGCAAGCGGTGTAAAAGGTGTCTTACAAGTCCAATTTGTTATCTATAGGGGATAAAGCTACAATTTCGGTCATGGCAGAAAACGTAATCGTGTTTTTCTTTGACAGTTTCTGTTATAATAACCAAGCTCCCATTTCCTATATGGCTAAGTTTAATTGAGGTCAATGTGGCCAACTCGGACACTGATCATCCCTGGCAAAAAGGTGTGAAAAATATATTCACGTTAATTTTCGATAGGATCAAATGTTTCAGATGAAGCTTCGGTGCAGCATCATACATGGTTTAGTAAATGATTTATAAGTTTGGTTCACGATCATCCACATATCAGTCCTACAACAAAACAATTCAACTGGCTCAACGTTTGCCGAGCAAATTATTTTCTTTTTTATTTCATTATAAGTTATTATTATGTTCCCGCCACGGTATGACTGAAATATTGCTGACATGGCGTTTAACAACAATTAATCAATCAGATTTTTTTCAAAGTTTCAGCCGATCAGAACAAATTATATGCTTTACCAGTCATGAATTTGAAAGATGGTTGCAGACCATCGAAAAGCAGCTTTTGCATGTTAGATTATTATTTTTTATTTCCATTAATACTAAATTTAATTAAATCAGGGCGTTCTTCAAACCCAGCCTTAAGAAACAGAACTGAAGCTGAGTGACAAGATTTACATTTAGAACTTTGTTGTTGTTGAAATATGGTACGTTGTTCTTGAGATTCTTTCCATAACTTTTTATTTTTCATATAATGTTATGTATTTAAAAATGAGTAATGGAATATTAATAATATGATTACTTTGTTAATTTCATCATCACAATTTGTATTGTTTTCTGTGGGAAGCCGTAGCTCCAAGAGTATAAAACCATAGCTGTTGTTGTAGAAAACATCTCGTACAATCAATTGTTGATTGAAAATCGCAGCAATGCAAACGGACAACTGAATGTTCGATTAAGCCTTCCGTTTAAAGCGTGACAAAATTTATAGTACTAACGCTACAATTAGCAAAAAGATTAGTTATGAAATATTTCATATTTCCTTTATTTTTGTTCTACTTTGTCGACAGCCTTTAAGGAAGATGAAAACTGCCTGCACAAGGTGTGAATATAACTTGTTTTTCGCATCAGAGATTTCACGACTCGTGAAGCCTATTTAAATATATATATTACAAAGCTTACCGAAAAATACATCAATAAATAATGTAATTAATATCTAAATCTAATATTTCCCATGCGACTGCCTTCCTATTTCAGCGCTTTGATAGAAAACTCCAACGTCTACCGCAAAAACCTTTTATTTTTCGATTCGCTATTTGGATAGACTAAGTTATATATATCCATCTGTTGAAGCGTGTTGGACTTTCCAGTTCTTTGTATACTGTAAAGTGTAAATATTCGCGGATTCCAATTTTCCCCCAAAACAGATATCTGTATTTGTTTGCGGGTTAATTTTTCGCAGTTATTGGTGGACATTACAATATATTTATAATGTTATTTTTATAAATATTTATCGAGACGATAAATTTACAGCTGGGGAGTATGAGGACAGACTGATAATTTTTGATAAATATTATAATTATTATTATCATGATTATTTTAATAAGTATCATTATTACTAATACTTAAACTTTTTTGTATATAATTATGTTCATTTGGATATGTTTATTTATCTGATCATACTGAACTTCTGATTTATTATACGCTTGTCTGATTCTAAGGTTTATGTATAGGAGATACAATAGATAAGTGTGGGTTCGTTGAGAGTAATCCACGATCCCGAAGGGCGAGTGGATTAATTCAACGAACTCACACTTATCCATTGTATCACGTACTTAAACCATTGTTGGGACGTCAACAAATTAACGCGACAATACTCCTTAATTATTTTGAGTTTGTGTTAAACACGAACTCATTTGAGCACTATTCCGGAATTAAGGAAGACATTAAAAATATATATTTTTCACATTTAAATCATTCGCATGTTTAGCAATCAAGAAGTCGATTACTGTTTAAAGACGAAGACCCGTAATTTATGTATGTATGCTTATTCTACTACATGTAATTAGTATATATGTTAAAGAAAATATCTAGTTGGACTATTCATGTTCTGGTATAAATTATTTGTAAATTTTATTTCAGTACAAATTATTTTCGACTTCTCTGATTTTAAAGAGATGAAAATTTTTATAATTTTTTAACGTATAAAATTTCTACAGAAAATTTTAACTGTTTTGAGGACTACAATCTGTCACATCCAGGAATAGAAAACTCAACAAACAAGAAATAAAAAGGGACGTGAGTGTGTGTAAGGTCGGGATATTTCATTGCAACAGCGCGCCCTATTGGGATTTTTTGTGTTGAGTACGAACATTTTCCTTTTTCATCCGCCAAATGTTTGTGAATATTTATTTTCAACTTGATTTGTACATGATAATCGACTGATTATTTATTTGAAAAACCTTTTGACCCCTTTTTCTTTAAAAATTTAATCTGACCGGAAACAGGCCCCGACAACCTGAAGTTTAAGGCGTAGAATTAAATGAAATGTTTCCTATTGATAGGCATTTATAGACGTGCAGCACAGACACTTGTCGGGCGTGGATTCAGTGGGGAGTACGTGGTGCGCCCCTAATACAAACAAGAACTATAAACAGTGGGATTCCAATTTATTTGGCGTTCAAATTAGCACCGGGCTTCAGGATCCGTGCTTGATTGCCTCTATTATTTTTGGAGTTCAAAATTCAAACTTACTGAAAATCACGTGCAGATACGAATTGTGTTAACTGAAAGTTTTTAACGCTTCTTAGGATTATTTTTGTCTGGAGGCTTTCCTCGGCGTAGATTCACGAAAAAGAATCCACACTTACGGAATAGGCTGACGTCATAACAATGGTTTAAATGTAGTTACCCAGAATTGGACTCACTACTGGCTATTGGTCAAAGTTATTTTGTTAGTAATTGCATTATCTGAATCTGGCTAGTTTTGTCTAGATTTTGTGCTATAAAATACTATGATCTTGTCCATATAGTCAATGCGGGACAAGTGAAGCAAGAGAGTACATCATTGATACATAGCCAGCAAGTAAATAAGGTATTTATATATTTTTTTATTTTTTGCTATAAATTTTTCTTGAACATTTATTTTAAAAAGTAAATGTTTCAAATGAACTTCTGAATTCATTTTCTTATATCAAGTCAAATATTTATTTATCTATGATGTCTAAGTCAGTAGTTACTTTGATTTTATATGTATTATAATACATGTATGTGTTATGGTGAACAGTTTTCAATAGTATTAACTGTTTGTTTGCATTCATAGTACTCCTTGGTATATTAGGATTACAATTTCATGTGATTTAATTTATTATAAAATATTTATGATATTTTAATATAAATATAATGATCAGTTTGAAATATTATCATATATGCTCTACTTGAATATTATATATATTGATTATAAATTTTATATATTTCAGATCTCATTGCCTTTAATTTTGCTGGAAAAATAAAATATGAAAATGGTTGCGCATTCATTTCTACAACGGCCTGGTACCCTTGCCGCTTGGTCACATACACGTATCCACACCTTAAGGCAAGCTGAAAAAGGCCCCAAAATAAAGTATTATGATATACATATGTAACAATAATCAGACAAATAAGGGAAAAACAAGCAACACACAAATACAACGATATCCACATGACCATAGGAACCTGGCCCTGGACAGGCACACAAGCACGTAGCGGGACAAAACATGCCTGTACGAGCGCACAACCTTGGATAGCTGTGCTACAAAACGATCCAAAAACAAACCCAAAACCAAATTGCATAATATTCAACCCCGAAGTCGTCGCAAACCACAAAAAGAGGCACCGACTGCGAAAAATGACCCACTGCCTTCAACAGCCAGCTTAAAATCCGAACACAATCGACAACACTCCCGGCTCTCCAAAGCCAAGACAACAACCAAAACACTTCCGTCTGGATCCAGTCCAAAAAATCAACATTAGAAAAATAAAACAAAGCACAAATGCCGAAAACAAAAAACAACGTGAGCATTCAGGACAAAAATTCCTTGTAAGCTCTAGCAAATTCATTTCTCATCTGATTTGGATAAAATTTATACAGTAGCTTTAACTCAATGATATCTCAAATGAG
>JAULBM010054488.1:0-10449 GCA_032357055.1 Geukensia granosissima
AAGGAGATCGATCACGATAAGGGATATAAACTTATTACAACATGTGCGTATAAGTTTTCTGTAAATTACTCCGATAACCGGAGAACCGAAACATTATAAATTTAACGCAGTAATAATGGACTGGTTCCAGCACAAAATTGAATGGTCTATTTTATACCCCGTCGCCTTCGAGTTGGTTATCATAATGTTAACGTCGTAAGTAGCGAAAATACAACTAATGTAAGTGCGAAATTGCTCTTAATTAAGAGCGCATACAAATACATAATTCAAATCCTGTCATTTAGTTCAGTGCAAGAAGAAAATTTTTAGGGTTGCAAACGAAGTACATAAAATTAGAGTGTTTCTAAAAGGTAAGCAAAATCAATTGTTGAACTGTAATGTCTCTAAGGCAATAACTGAGACTCTCCTTCTTGTATCATAATCGTGTTGAATTTTCTACAAGGGAGTTTTCCCTATTAAAGAATACAAATCTACCTAAGAATGTTCACTTTAACACGACCTTGGGTTCTTAAATTTAAATATAATAATCCATTAAAACATTTCTTGACTGTATTCCAAAAACTTGACATTGAATAACACTAACCTTACTCCAATTGTGACTTGCAAAAATGTTGTTATAGCACTAAGGAAAATCGTTGTCGATAATAATTTTGCTTTAAATTCAGCATCGTCTGCAGCGCATACAAATTCGGCAATCAAGATAACGGCAGTTAAGTTCGATGGTAAGGCCAGCAAGATGTTTTAAAGCATAAAAATAATAAAATAACTGTTAATCGATGTTGAATTGATGATATGAGTTAAAATATTCTACAAGATAAAAGCTTATAAGAGTGCTAAAGAAAAAAACAGGTGACAAAGCAAAGTAAATTGAAAAATACATTAAAACCAGAAAATATAAATAAAAACTAACGTTAGTTGAAAACCCAATGGAATGAGGTAATCGGAAAGTATGAACAGCGGCAACCTTTTGAAATAAACATATTACAACTTAACAGAATCACGACCGTCAGGAATGGGAATCTAACCCTGGTTACCTGCGTCCTCAGTCATCTAGCCAACTGATCTACAGAGCGATAAAAGCTCACTATAAACCTAACAAGGGAAGCATTTCAATCATTTTCCCCCACCTCAAAAGTCATAAAATCATTATGATTGATTGTTTGATTGTTGTTTAACGTCCAGTGGCAAATATTTCATTCATGTTGAGGACGGAAACAAGTTACCAAACAATAAATCAAAATGTAGACTGTAACAAATGGACCGGTATGGGAGGGACTTTTAGACTGCCACTGGAAAAATTGCGGGTTGGAAAGGGGTGGAAAATTTATCCTTGTAACTGGCCGCCTACGGACCACTAAAAAATAGCTGTTACATGGGGTCTTGTCTAAGCATGGGGCGTTTTCAACGTCTCCGTCTTGACAAATTGTGAATTTATACATCCCCAACAATCAGGGACGCCCCTTTATGAGGACAAGTGCCACCAGGACGGAGATCTCTAGTGCCCATTGTTTCCCCGGCACAACCTTTGAGAAGGGGAGTTCGAGTATTTATACATCCCGCTCGAACTATAGACGCCCCTTAAGCAGGGGTTCTACCTGCAGGCGGAGAAACCGAACGGCCTATTTCTATACCCCGGCCGCCCTACGGGGGGGGGGGTAAAATCATTATGACTCTACCAATCAACAAACCCTGGCTAGTCTCCAACTAGCCATTGTTGGTTTTCCGTTAGCGCCAAAATGTAACAAAAGTGCGTAAGAACCAATTAACTTTTTAAATCTCAGCCATTTAAGAATAATCCTTTGTCAACTTTAAAATTGGGGTTCAGCTATTTGATTTTTTATTGGGGATGGGATTGAAGTAAATTTTGTTCCTGTTTTTTTTCACATTTTCGATCCTGTCTTATTTCCAATGCGCTGCCTTGCCTAGATGATATCCAATATATTGATCCATGAATATTGCCATCTTGCCTTTTCTTTCATCTCAACATTTAGCCTGTCTTTACATTTTGATTCCCTTTCATGCACCTAGATATCTAATAGAAGCTGCCTTTGACAATTGTCCGTAAAAGCTGCATCCCAATTAAAACCGTTATATAATTCAATGTACTGAGGGGGCGCTGCGGAAAAACGTTTGAGATGGACATCTGCTATAGTTGATTTAAGAAATAATTCTGGAAGCCGTGAATTTGTGGGGGATTTTACCATTTGTAGGAGGTTTTTGTGTAAAATTTTATCCCGAGCGATAGCACAAATTCACGGCTTCCATAATTATTTCGATTCTATTAGGACAAATACGGTAAATATGTAAAAAACGATTCTCTAGGTCAGTGATTTCAGAATTGGCTGTTCCATCTAACCCCTGTTTTCTGATGAATGTCATGAGTGTAAAAAATAGGCGGTTTCCATAAAAAAGAGCAAAATAATCATTTAAATGACACTTTAACTTTAAAAAATAACAACAATCTAACAAATAGAAAGATTATGTAACAATAACAAATAATGTTTATTTCCGGACATGTCAGTTTCTGCTTTCGTTCTGCGATTGCGCAAAAAATATTCTACCGGTGGATAGATCATTATTGTATTTACAAAGGAAGTACGTGCAGTCATAATAGAATTGGGCTTAAGTAAAATCGTCTGTTCTATTTGTGACTTTTGGGGCAAAAACATCCGAAAGCCCCTTCTGATTTATATTTGATTGTTATTTTAACTCTCCATACATATTTTCGTACTATAAAACTGAAGTTTCAATATATTTAGAATAAAAACAGATCGACATGAGCTAATCCGAGTTTTATCTTGTAGTTGAGTCCGTTTTGTACAATTATACAGCTGCAATAAGGGTCAAAACAAGGTTGAAAACTAAAATACCCAATATTCTGATCATTAACTTTTTCAAACTTCAAAGGATGATTGTCTAAAAGACGTTCTAAAGGAGTTATAGTGGTTTAACTATGGCATGTTTATTTGACATTGCTATAGTTGAGAAAAGAAAGTTGATGAATAACGAAATAGTTGAGATGGACTTAAGCAATGGTTAATTATGACATATGCGATAGTGCAATAGTGTTCACTGCTTCGAAAATGAAGAAATAAAGATATGGGTAAAAGTTGAAGTAACTAAATGATACAAAACCTAACTTATCTTAAAATATGGAGGTCTCCACAAGAATTTAAACATGGAATTTCACTCTTATCATGAACTATTTATCTCACAGAATACGTAAAATAATACCCCTACAGTAGCGGCCTGGCGAAAGTTATACGCGAGGCTGGAAATTTGCCAGCAACAGTAGCTAGCTAGTGTTCAATTAGCCAGTCTCCGTTCAACGCTCGTCAGCCTTTTTGACAGTCAAAAACTTTTAACAATTTGAACCATAGCTAGCTACATTTGAACACTCGCCAGCCCATTTTGAACACTAGCAAGCTGCCGTTGAAAGCTTTTGAACGCTCCCCAGATTAAATTCAAATATAGTTTCGTCTAATAACGATTTATAATAATGTTAATAATAATAATAATAATAATAAACATTAATAATTATGATAATAAAATATTACCTATAGAAATAATTGATAAGTAATTTTGCTATTGTAATCATCATCTCCTCATTCATAAGTCGTGAATTATTGAATTATTAACGACCATGCATGAACTAACTTGTTAACAATCAAAATTTTTTTTCAAAAATTTTCACACCTTTCATTGTATTGATACCCTTGTTGATATCTGACAGTAAATATGCCGCCCGAGGTAACACCTATTAATTCCCATGTATCTTCTCATTTACTAACGGAAACTTTAGAAATATGTACACCGTCTTCTCGTCGTTATATTAGTTGAATCTCTCTCTAGTTCGTGCCCCTGGCAGACAATCTAACTACAATCGATTTTTTTTTCGGAAGTGCGGTGATATTCATGTTTTCTAAGTCACATTTGTTTTATAATTTCTAGCAATTACATGTAGGCTGTCGAGGAGTCAACTAAAGCTAACGAGCGTTCAAGGTTTCAACGATAGCTGGCGTGTGATCAAAAGCTTTCAACCGCTTGACAGCCGGGCTTTCAACAGTATTTATAGCTGGCGATCGTTCAAAATGGCTTTCAATTTGCTAGCAAATTGCCATCAATTTAAAAGCTTTTGAATGAATTTCCCCAAGCCGCTACTGTACTTAAATGTAAACAAAAATAATGAACAAAGAAGATTGTGACAGGTACGTGAAAATTTGATTGGATTAGAATGTTTTGTTTAATAAAAACCCTTCTCAAGATGGTGGTAAAAGGCAAACCAAAAGCAAAAATAAAAATTAATGAAATTTAATGAAAACGTAACAGATGTATCCTAAAAATCACGTCATTTATACAGTTTTGACAGGTAAATGTCGTAGATGCCCATGTATTATTACCCGTGATTTGAATAGGCTGTTGCCATATTTGTTATATAGATTTCTTAGTCAAATGAAGGCAAATACGATAAAAAGCAATGAATAATGATTTATTTAGGGCTGATACGGTTTTTACGTCTTTATTCAATATCACGCACTATCAAAGACCTTTATGACGTTACATAAATTGTACTTTTTGGTTGTACTGCTAGGCCATAACCATTCACAAAGAAATAAATACATTAATCAAAACATATTAGGGATGAAAAATGTGTCATTACATGTCCCTTTATTTCTCTACTAATATTGTCCCTCATGTTAAAGTCCTTAAGACCGATATGGGGGGTTCTCAGATAGTAATGGAAAATTACTATTTGTGTTTACTGTCAAACCACGTATCATCCGGCACCCCCGATATCAGGCAGAGGGACGATATTGGTCTAAGGATGATACCAGGGTTGATATGGAAATTGACATGTAATTGTTACTGTATAAAAGGTATCTAAAAGTCACTGCAAGCTAGAAGCAACTTCAACTCCTTTGAAAAACCCCAAAATTGTTTTATCAATCACTAATATAGTGAATTTAGTAACAGAAATGACAAAATGTAACCATTATACTTGCCTTTTATTTTGATTAAGTTAGTTCAATTTTAATTTTCTTCCAAATAAAGAACCTTACTTTATGTGCTGAAGACCAAATTTAAATTTCCTCAAATCACATACAAAGTTTGCATGACCTCTTGGAGATAAATAACAAAGACGTTTTTAGTAACACCACAGATACAAATAATATGTCTTTGTAATAGATGAATTTCTTCAAGTAACATGGTAAAGTTGGAACACTAGAATTCAAATAGTATTGTGTTATAATAATGATTTTTTTCAAATTACAACTTCTGGAGCCGATATGGGGGTCTTGTGATGATACATAGGTTGATGGGGAAAGAAACATGAAATAAGTTATACAACCAAATCAATCAAGGCATCATCCGGAGAATCCTATATCAGCCCCAGGGTCATGTATTAGATATATGTTTTTGTGAATTCAAACAAAATTGTCTTTTTTGAACTGCTCATATTAATAACAGCCTGACAGTTAAGCCGGATACTACAATAAATTTGATTTCAAAATGCTCTATGATAAAGCGTGATAGCCGATATGGATTTACAATTTAAAATATATATCAGCCCTCGCATCAACCTTGAAGGCATATTAATCCCATTGAGTTTTTTTTTTCCACAGTAGACATGCAGAAAACAACATATCACTATTAAATATATAATAATATGTCTTCAGTCATTTCAGTTATCAAACAGCCTCAGTGCTCGTTGGCTTCTTCTTTCGACTGTCTTTTAAAATATGACAACTTTAGACATGTACAAGGCCAATATAAATTTAGTAACACTATATGTCATTGAACCGTTGTTATTTTTTGTTTGTTGTGAAACGTTAAACAACTAGTGCATGTGTCCATTATAATGTTCGCATTGCTCTTAATAAACTAGTGCTTACTGATTTTAAAAACACTTATCGACCAGTGCAGATGTCACTAACAACTAAGACCAAGTGATTTTCTCGACTATCGCACTTAAACTGACTTATGCTTATCATAACTTGATGAAGCAACATTGAATGTCGTGGTGGGGGTCAGCTTGAAGCGCCGCATTTATGGAGCATTTCTTGTAGAGCAAGATATATTGAACAATGTTATTTTTTTTGTTATCATGGAATTTTCTTATTGAATGAATAACGTATCATTTTTTTCTATTGAAGTAAGGTTGCAGATGTTAGAATATATCGATCATTGCATGTATTTTGAAATTATTTCTGTATCTTATGAATTTCAAGTAAATATATTTCTAATGTTAGAAGTGTAAATTCTTCTTCCTTTGATGTTTTATTATTAAAGCCCAAATCAACTATCACAGATGTCCATATCAACCGTTTTTCCGTAGCGCACCCTCAGTACATTGTAATTTTTAGTGCAAGAATCCATCATTTATATCGACAACATTTGACTATAAAAATGTTAAATGTACAGTCTCTTGAAATGCCATAAAAATGAAACTTAACAGTTGAAGAGTGAAATTATCTGTTTTGTCAATCAGTTTTGCAGTAAATTTATCTAAAACATTTTAGCTTTTTTTTTTGGATAAAAAGCAGAGTGATTTTAAAAATCGGAGGAATATCTCAAATATGACAAGCGCGCATTTCTTATTTAATAAAGATGATGGATTTACGACTTCCCATTTCTGTAAATCGAAAATAACAAATGTTTACAGTAAGTTATTCATAATGCTGATTTATCATGTTTATATCTCCTTTTTTACCATAAACCCAAACCAATCTAAACAACCAATTACTAACCGGCAAAATTAATTCCAAATAATTTTAAAAGGTCAAATCTTACTTGGAAAGCAAAGAATAAAGTTGACGGGACGGCCGGACTGTCGGAAACTTTATGCAACAGTTTAGCCGATAGATTGCTGTCTTTAACATACACTTCTTGTTCACATTCCTCTGAATGTAGCGGACACGATTCCTCATTTTGGACTGGGTTAAACTCCTTTTCGGTTGTCATTTCTGATCAGTATTTTTTATTATATTAAGGTTTCCTTGCTTTAAACTTCAATAATTGTCGATCTTTCAATTAAACGTATGCGCTTTGAAATCTCTGATCCAGAGAGTAAAGATTATCAATCATTTCCCTTGCATCTCGTCCACTTTTATACATGTAATGTATATTGAAACTGATTATGCCACTTCATGAAAAATAGACAAACACAATCGTGTTTATGAATAAACATTCAATTCTTATATAAGTTTTCGCCTTACGTATAAGAATAAGGAAAATAAGAAAAAGTTAGAGAAAACGCTTCATGAAGTCTGCTAATTACAGCTGTTATTTGTTATAAGTCTGCACAAGCCAGAATGTGGCCATTTAAGATACTGTTGATAGTGAGAATGTGACGCAAAAATGACATGATGTTGTAAGTGATGTTAACTATGATGTCATTCAAAAGCTTTGTTGACCAACATCGATTTATACTGGATTTCGAATTGTTTGGATTTGAGGTAACCTTTTACTATGTTTGAATCTCGTACTTCCTTTTTTTTTTTTTGTTCGAACGCAAAAACCCGTCATATTTATTGAACATCGGTGAACTTGATTTTTATTCTCCTTTTCGGAATAGAATCAAACGATGCCACCTGCAAACCAAGATGGTTGTTACAGCCGAACAAGTTTTCCTCCGTATTTGAATAACAACCGCTCTTACGGGAAATATTGAATCAATTTAACCAATAATTAATTTGCATTAATTGGTTTTAAAAAAGATGAACCACAGTGCTGTGGACTAAGATAAATACATCTAACGCTTTTGAATCAACTATGTGTCGCCAATGTTTTACAACGTATTGTTTAAACTTAGGGATGAAACTAAAGCCGGAAAATCTTTAATTTAAACAATTAACTGTAGTTGTAGTTATTTAAGTGGGTTGCACTTTTTGCAGGAGTTTTGAAGACCCTTAAAGATGCAAAACCTGTCAAAAATGCAAACTGGTGTATGTTTATGTTTCAAAACGGTTTTTTATCTTGACTGAACAGTCTTATAAAACCGTTAAAGATTTTTAAAAATACAAAATACGGCTGCAAATTGAAGAGAGGATATCGTATTGTACATTCATTGGAAACATTATATCTTTATCTTTATTTTATAGCAAATTACACCCATATGGGTAAAGCTACATTGTAACATATAAACAACACTATCAAATATATACAAAATACAATGAATAAAACAAACACACATAAAAAAGTTTCTGAGAACGTATGACTGACGTGGATATATAACGCTTACAAATTTCAATGATCCACTGTTCTGTTAAACAAACAATTCCGGTACAGATTCAACGTTGTAGTCAAAACATTTCAACCTGTGATATTTATAAACTTGTCTCTTCCATGCACAGATATTAATTTATTTGGATTGCATCCATCTTGTCTTTCATCATGCATTAATTCGTCTGACATATACTGTGTTTGATGACTTCTCGATTTGAGAGGTTTGATGACTGAATTCAGGAATCTCACACCTTGAGCTTACCTTCAGAAACTGCAAGCAGTAATTAGAAAGGTATGTTCTTGTCTATGTAATTCGGATTCTTTTATTTATTGTAATTCAGGTACTCTCTAGTCGGATTGGTTGAATTTCTGCTAGACGTTTACTGTTGCTACTTTTTTTATTTGCATTTTTCCTTTAACCACTCGTTAAGGGAGGGTTGTAGGTCTGACTTAACTAGTTTAACCCCATTCATGTCTCCTGTGCCTGTCTCAATTCAGGTTATAGAAATTTCGTTGTGTTATATGTCAATATTCAGGTATGAGCAGTATTGTTTTTATTTTTCTTGTGGTTGAAGTGCAGTCTCTCTCACTTTTACTCCATATCATTTCATTTCATGTTAATTTCATTCCTTCCTGAAGGTACTCTTGCCATAGGTGTCAAGTTGTCGTTGAGTAGCATATGCATGGTGTTTGTGACCTCCAGAAATTTTCCATTGTAAACTGTCCCCATGGATTCATATTGATCTATGTCTTTGTCTTCGATATTTGATTCCTGTATAAAGTTTTTGTCAGGAACAGGTGATATTCTCTCCGGCAACATCACTCCATAAGTTTCTAGCAGTAGTTCCGATTCTTCACAGTCTCTTTCTTTGGGTTGGATCTCAATCTACAAAAACATATCAGTATAGGTAATACTGTTACTGTACAATGACAACTTATAATTGTTTTAGGTGATAGTTGGCAATGACCATTTAACTTTTCATAAATTCTACAAGGTTATTCAAATTTTTGAGATTTATTACCGTGAATATGTAAAAATTCCATGCTAGTACTGTATCTTAAAAATCGTGACGGTCAGACAAGATTTTGTATATAATTCCAAATCAAACAGCTTTCAATTGCATTTGATTGATTGATTGATTTGGTGTTAGCCATATCGCGGCGGGAACATACTCAATTGTATTTTAGAATGTCCATATATACGCTCAAATCACAATTATTTTTCTTTTGTCGTAACAACTACTTGTTAATACCAGTTGCTAGCAGGATATTGCGATTTCAGCATACTGGCATTCTCATATGGAAACGGATGATGTTATATGCAAAAGAAACCGATCAAATTCGGGTGACAAATAAAAAATCTCTCATCTTACCTTTGGCCACTTTTATACCAAAAAACGATAAATGCTACAAAAAAGTTTTGTAGCATCCTAATCATTTGGAAAGAAATGCGCTTTTATGAATCTGTATGAAAAAGAAGCACTGGTGGTACTTTTTGTTAAAATGTCAGATCTAATTTTTATGCAATGCAGTGAAGTGACGTTGCGCGCGGTATTGCGGGTATTTTGTGATTTAACTTGTATTTGCGGTCTCGTGTTGTAAAGAAAACACAATACACTCGAAACTAATGTAAAATAATTAGAATATGAGTTTTTTTATTATTAAATAAAAATGTAGAAAAAATTAGTAGGAGTCGAAAATTAAACATAAAACGCTTAATTTGCATTGTAAATTGTAACAAGTCGAAATTAAAAATAAAAACTTTTTTAATAAAAAATTATTGTCCAGTTTTTTTGCAAAGTTTTCTACATTAAGTCAATTATGATTTGAAGTTTTTTAGAACAATGATGCAAAACCTTCTTATTTTATATTATATTAAGATAAAATATAGTACACCGGACTCGTGTATGTTTTATCAATTATTAGAATTATATTTCTGAATTAACCGTGAAGGATGAAATTTGAAATTACATGTGAAATTTTCAAATTTTACAAAATGTGTGCAATTATTAATATAATAAAACAGAATGGTCTGTTCTTACCTAGACTTACACCTAGATGATAGTAGGGGCGGTTTAAAAACAAAACTTTACGACAAAAGAGATGACTTTGATTTTCCGATTTAAACTTTCGGTTCATGTCTATCAACATTCCAGCCGCACCTGCATACGGAGTGTGTATCTCCTAATTGATACGCTACTCCAGGGCTTGTGCTTCCTATCA
>JAULBM010054499.1:0-10449 GCA_032357055.1 Geukensia granosissima
GTTCCGTAACTGCGTTCATCACTCCATTAGTGTAGGTCCGTACAGCGGACTGGAACTGGAACTGCTCCGGGAGTTTGAGTTCTGAACCTCATAGGAAACAAAAATGTAATATTTCCGTAATTTTTCATTTGTTAAATTCGATCGTTGGTTTACAGATTTATGTTCTGAAATGCCAGTAAGATGTTTTTATATTTCAAAAAGCCAATTAATGAAATAAATGAGCAAACAGTTATAAAAATAAAAGAAAATTCATCCTAATTATTAACAGTATAACGTGACATTAAGGTGTCCTAAGTTTGTCGCCGGAATATTCTCTGGAGAAACTCTATGATTGTTACGGCTACCCTGCTTTTTGATATTGGTCAGAAAGGAACTGTGTTTTAAAAATAAGAGACGTATAAACCTTTTAACTGATCTTCATGACTGAACACTAAAACATCTAGTTTTCCCTTTGCTGGCCTAGACTTGTTTATCGTCCTTGAAAGGTCCCACGACTTTTTGCCACTATTGGTTTTGCTCAGGATTTAGTTATCAAATTAAAATGTGTTTTTTAATCCCAGAATACATGTAGTTCTTGTATAGGAAATTCCAGTTATGAATTAATTTGTTTTGTTTGAACCTTCGCATGCCAATTCATGATTAATTTTGCACTATTCATTAAATACTTGTTAATTCGCCCAACAATATTCAGTATATAACAATTCACAGGAGAACATCAGAAACTAGTATTTTACCAGAAGAAGTACTTACTGTACTATTGAAATTAGATATTTATAAAACTGGTGGATTGGAGTAAGCCCTAATATATTTGAAAATATCTGCCACTTTTACTTATGAATCATGTACACTTATATTTAATCCGTCTTCGTCGAAGTTTAAATTAGCAAGAGTAATTCCTTTTTATAAATCTGGTGAGATAACAGACATGAATAATTACATCATGCCTATATCAGACTTAATGCACATCCAAATTATTTGAAAAACTCGTGTACTCACATATTTATGAATATTTAATGAGGTATAAACATGAAAATACTAATCAATCTGGATTCAGATCTAAGCATTCATGCATGTGTGACAGCTCTTACGAAAATTGTTTTCGAAATTTTAAAGGAAAATTAGATAGTAAAAATTAAATAGGTGTTCTGTTTCTTGATTTCAAGAAGGCATTTAATATAGATAATCACACCCTTTCGTCATCCAAATTGAAATTTTACAAACTAGATGATCCTTATTACAGGGGCTTAGATCGTACTCCAAAAGTTGTTATTAACGGTTTTGAATCGTCTAAACGAAATATCCTACAAGGCAGTGACCGGTATTCTTGGACTTTTACTCTTTCTCTTGTACATTAACGATCTTCCAATCTACATAGACTATAACATGCATATCCGATTTGTACAGTGATAATTCAACTGTTCATTATTGATCTAGATATTTATCAGACATTACTTTCAAATTAAATGAAGATATGAAACAAATACACAAATGGTGTTCAAATAATGATATGATTATTTATACATGTACAATCAAATCAAAATCCCTGCTTTTTGGTTAATGTCGTAAGCTACAGACTGTAGATTCTCATATTACCATTTTATGATTATATAATACCAGATAACGTTATAGTGTGAAAAATTGCATATGGTATTATCAGAGACAAATATAAAATAAATTCATGTTCGCGTTATATATGTGGTATATGGTATCAAAAATATCATGGAGAATTATATTTTACGACTTAATGACTATTTTTGTGTTGTATGGAGGTAGACAACTGATTCTAATATTGAAAAAATTATACAAATTACAGAAAAGAGCCGCAAGAGTAATTCTTAAATGCAAAATATGATGTTCCATCTTTGAAATTATTAAGAAGCTTGGTTGGTAAACTAAACACCACAGATTAGCTGCATTGTTGCTGGGAACAAAAGACACGATTCCAGATTGTTGCTAGCTGTGACATACTTACTAACTAACCAGAAGATGAAGATGTGCAATCTGCTCAAAAATCAAGAAGACTCTCAGTAATTCATTTAATAAGTCACCTTCGTATCCCTACCATAATGAAAGAATGAACCATCAATAAAACGGTGAAATCAATGATTATTAAATGAATATTTGATTATTCGCAAAACCAGAGCTGGGAACAAAAGAAAAGTGTATTTTGATCCCAGACCAGCGACACATAATACAATTAAAATACAATCGTCTGGCACAACCTGGGAACAAAAAACAAGTAAGTAAGTAAATAAGTAAGTTATTAAAACTTTATTTTGATTCGGCATGTGCATATACAACATAAAACATAAGCTCTTAAGAGCTTTTTACCGAATATAAAAACATATACAGCAACAGAAAACAAACACAGAGACATGCAAATTACATATAAAAATGTAAAAAAAAACACAAAATAATACATACTGTGGAGAAAAATTGTCCAAAGAGTCCAGAAAAGCGGTCTATGTGGCAATGCTGAGCTAAGCCCCTTTTCCGAGATCCAAACAATTCCATTATAGTTTTAAACATTAAGAGATAAAAAATAAGTTAAAAACATAAAAAGTATCAGATACACTTTTTTGTAGTAAAAATTTCAGATTTAAATATTGCCAATAACAGAATTACATATAAAAAAGATTTGTAAATTAAAAGAATTAGCTACTATTTTGTTTATCACAGTTTGTCTGTTGACTAGTAATAAGAAAGTATTGGGAAAAAAATCAATAAAAAAATTAAGATAATTATTAGTTAAAAATTAAAATTTGCAGGCAGAGCATCGGCAGTCGGTACTACTCCAGGACTGAAGAATACTTTTAAAATGTGAAAAGCTACCCTCAGTCCTGAAGTGGTCTGGTAAGCTATTCCACAGAGATGCAGCAGCAGAACGAAAGGACTTCTTCCCATATGTTGTAGTCTTGACTTGGGGAATGTCTAGAATATTGCTGTACCTAAAAGAATATTTGGAATCTTTAACGGAAATTAGGTTTTCTAAACATGATGGAGCCAAATTGTTAAGAATTTTGTAGGTCTCAAGTGCCAGATTGATTGAGATTTTTTTCAGTACAGAAATGCCATGCCAAAGGGCAGAAATTGAAATAACTTTAAATGAAAGTATGAAAAATGGTCATCCTGTATAATTTTGTTAAACAGGAGCCTAATCGTTTCATTACATTCAACTGTTGCCTTGCGACATAGATTACTGATATGTTCATAAAATTTTAACTGATAACCTATATCAATTCCCAGTAACTTCACAGTTTCTTCACATGGTAATGTATTTTGTTGAATTTGTATTGACGGATGTTTTGAAAAAGTTTTCTTCCCCACTGCCAAAACTTAAAATTTGTCAGGGTTTGCCCGATTTTATTTTCTTTAAACCAATCAATCAGCACTTGAGATTCGGCTTCTAATACAGAAATAAGGTGGTCTTAATCTGGACTACTGAATGACAGTGTATTGTCATCAGCATAATTATAAAGCTATAGAGCTATGTTTGACACAATAAAAAATATCATTTATGAAAACATTAAACAATAAGGGACCAAGTATAGGCACTCCTTTATGGATGGCAGCCCACTCACTCAGAACACTGTTTGTTTTAATTTGTTGCTTCCACTTAGAAAGGTACGACGTTAACAAGGCTATTGAATGCGGTGAAACTCCATAGGCTAATAATTTATCCAATAAAATATCATGAGGTAAACAATCAAAAGCTTTAGATAGATCCATCAAGACTGCTGCAATATAAAGGTTTTTATCAAGGGCTTGTCGCCAGTCTTCCAGTAATCTGAGTAAAGTAGTCTGACATCCATGTCCACGTCGAAATGCGCACAAGTAAGGATTAAAAATAGAATAAAAAAGTCATTTAACTGTATTTCAAAAACCTTTTCAAAAATTTTGAAAAAATGGTAAGTACACTAACAGGTCTGTAGTTAGTTATTGATAGGGGGTCATTCGTGTTTTTGTGTAATTTGATTCTCGCTATCGTATTGCAATACACGGCTATGTCAATGTATTGCAATAAATATTCACGATAACACAGAATAATTTGTGTAATTAAATCATGTCAAGAAAAATTTCCCGAGCCGATGGGCGAGGGCAATTTGATTCCCAAGGCTGGTATTTTTCGCAAATATACCCCTCCCTATCATGATATATCTGTTTAATTACATCGAATATCATTTTTTACGTGACAACTGTTCCATGATTTTAGGCTTTTAAGTGTCATTTATTTTATCTTCCTTTACGTTTGGCAAATATTCAGATACTTATGCTTTTCAAAATTGATTAATCACGTTACGTTACTTTAGGCGATGAAGCAGAAATCTTCCTAATAAATTTTAGCGGGAAGCAGCTCGCGAGTGGAATTAAGGAATATACTTTTTTGCAAATACCACGGCAGAGGCTTATTCGTTAACATTTGCATAAAATACACTGGCTGTGAACCAATCAGAATCCATGATTCTTATGTAACCTGTAGGCCTGGCGTCTCACAGATTGCTTACTGCATTCTCTCGGTTCGTTACCAGGTTACCCCGGGATTCAAGGTGACGTACATATTACTGGAAATGGTAGCAAACTAAATCGGAAAATACACAAATATAATGAATATAACACTTAAATAGCAACTCCTCTGGATATGACTTGCCGTTTTAACAATTCTGTCATAATGCATGATAGTCCTCTTGCACACTATGGTGTCGGATGTAACATTCACTTAACCCGTAAAGACACACTTAAATATGGTTTTCATTGGAACTAATATTAATTTTTTGTTAATAGCTTAATACGATACTTGTTATAACATTTTCTACTTCCTGTCCATATATTTTTAATATTGGTATTTGCACAACCCATGTTTTCTTTGACTTCTTATGATATTTGAACAGCAAATCCAACTAGACATGATTAAATTGATATCGTAGTGAAGGGAAACTTGGTTTACTGTGTTTTTAACTAGCAGACATCAACTGCGAGTACTTTTTTGAGGTCGATACTTTTGTTGTATCTTGTATTAAGTTTTAATTATATTTGTTATTGGTTTTCGGTATCAATCTCAAGTGTTATATCCATTTCAGCCGATTTTTATAGTGTGTGATTTTTTTGGTCACACCACTGTCCCAGGTTAGTGGGAGGGTTGAGCGCTCATCAACCGGTTTAACCCCGCCACATACTTATGTGCTAATTCCAAGCCAGGAACATGCAGTCCAGTGGTTGTCGTTGTTTAATTAGTCATTTATTGCTATATGTTCAGCATTTTTGCATTAGATTTGGGCGATTGTCGTGTTTTATGTATAGTTTCACATTTTGTATTTCGGGCCATTAACAGCTTCTGTTATGGCATGGACTCTGGTTAATTGTTGAAGGCCGTAGTGGGACCTGTAGAAGTTTTAATGCTACTGTCATTTGGTGGGTGGCTTTCTCATGAACAATCATGCAACATCTCCTATTTTCATATTATTATGTTTTAGTTCCTATGCGGCTGATGATAGTTACACCGTGAAGTAAGCATTGAGCATAACATAATTCACCATACAACATTGGTAAATGTATTTTTATATACATGATACCTCTGGAACAGGTATGTTTTATAATTTTATTACACCAAAAGTTTGTGCTTGCTGTACTACTTTCACAGTTGACTGAATATAGGTTGTCAGCAATTGTCCAATATAAGTTATACGCAAAACCAAGTCCTGATATTATGATTTATTTGGTCGACTCGTTTGTTTTAAGGTGAGGCGTTAGCCGAACCTTAAAACAATCGAGGAGACCAAATAAATCATCATTTCAGGACTTGTTTGCGTATAACGATATTATCATGCGTCGTTTTGCAGAATAATTGTTGTGTATTTGCTGGATAAGGCAATACACTACTAAACCGATTCAATGTGAGATATAAATATGTCTGGTGCATATGGTGATCTGGTTTGACCGCTGACAAAGATTGTCGATAATTTCATTAAAATATATCATCATTATATCAGGCTAAAATTCAAACACAATAAAATTGTCTTTTCTTTTAACTTTTATACCTTAAAAGTATTCAATAATAACAAAATCATGTTACGTCTATCGTGTATTTGACCAGTAACCTCTATAGTCGTAGAAAATTGATACTGCATTGTAACATGCTATCGATTCGTGTATTTGACCACTGATCTATTAAATTATAGAAAACAACAAACACTGCATTGTAAGCTTAAAGGTGCATAAATATGTTAAAGGGTCAGGAAACTATCCGTGACTGTATATTATAGGGGCAGGTTACTCTAGGTGACTGTATATTATAGGGGCAGGTAATGCTAAGGCACTGTATATGAGTATTCCTATGCAGTCAGATGACCAATGAGATTTCTCTATTTGAACACAACACATGATAATAGTTTTTAAAAAACTTTTGCATAGTGCATATAAAGCATAAACCGTCAAACGTGTGATAACTCTTTCTTTTAATTTCATATAAATCCCAAGGCAGAAATGCCTATATAATTTAATTAAGACCGAAACTGGCACTCCAGAAAAGCTTGACATAGAGTATAGTTTTATTTTAAGGTTACATTTAAACAAAATAATGAGAAAAAAAATAAGTTATCATGCTTGTTTTGGAGATATCAGCATTTGGATTTTTCAATGATTGAAGACAAAATTCTGTCTATTAAAATTCTGTATGTAGAACTAGAGATAAGAATTTTTTTTTTTTAGTTTCCCTAAACTGACCATTTGAAATTTGATTCCTATGAAATAAATTATAATAAAAAGAAGAAAGATTTCAGTTACTATATAGAAAATTACTGATCACATCTGTCTCCCAGATATTTGTGGTAGAAAAAATTATAAATTATCCAAAAAATTCAATTTTTTTAATTAACAGAAAAAAATCTCCCATAAATTCATCACTAAACTTATAAGAATCCTTCAAAATATTGGTGTTTTGTTCAAGTTTTTATTTTGTTTGAAGGCAATATATCAGGATTGGTAAAGATAGCCCATGTGTATAATGTTGCTGGTTCATGGTTTATTTCAGAGACTCAAGGAGTGTCAAATCCTAACCTACAACCTTAAGAGGCCCCATTTCAGTTTGGTTAGTAACTGTGGTGCATGACAACTTCCGAGTTTCAATAAAACAATGATGGAAGACTTGAGATTAGAAGTACCGAGTGAAACCACCGTTTTACCTTTTTTCAGATAACAAATTATAAATATCACATTGATAACCTGGTTAACAAACTGTACCTTGACAACACTTAGGAATCAAAAAATAAAATGGCGTTATCTAAACCTCTCCCAAATGAACAGTTTCCGTCAGAATGTCATTTGTGTGAAGTGAGTCGGGATATTAAATGGAAATGTATACAGTGTGATTTGTTAATGTGTAACACATGTAGAGTGAAAATCCATCCAAAAATTAAAACTGGGGGTGAACACAGGATTATCGACCTTAAGGATATTGGTGGAGAGGAATCAAGGAAACAAATTGATTTTACAACTATCCAATGTGACAAACATGAAGACCAGACCTGCTGTCTCTTCTGTACAACATGTGACACACTGATTTGCCTAAATTGTGTAACTAAATCTCATTCTAAACACGAAATGGTCCAAATCAAAGAGGAATATGAAAAGAGAAAGGTCGAAATTAAAGAAAATCATGAACTTCTCCAGAAACAGCGAGAAAATTTACTTACTGAAAAAGAAAATTTAAAAGAGATATTGAAAGCAGAAAATGAAAACCATGACAAAATCAAGAAAGAAATTCTTGTTCAAAATACTGCACTGAAAACTGCGGCTGATCAGTATACAGAAGAGCTTATCAAAGAACTTGACCATACAATGAGATCCATCCAGGTGTCGGTTGCTGATGAAGAAGGCAAAATTGGACCATGGATTATCGAACTTGAGAAAATGATTGATAAATCAGAAAATGCCATTACGACTCCTGAGGTAATTAAATTCTTTGAAGAATATAGAAAAGTAAAGAAATCTATGGAACAGATAGTCCAATGGACAAATCTGAAGATTGGCAAACTGCCAAAGTTTCTCCCAGGGGAAATAACTTCTGCTAATGTTGGGTGCCTTATTCAAGACATTACTTTTAAAACAATAAATCAATTTACAACTGAGTTCAATACAATTGAGGTTTTACATGCAACAGTGAACAATTCTATATGGATAAGTAATATCTACACTGGAAAACTGCAACATATCAAAACAGAGCAAGGGAAACTGAGGACAATAAACGATCTATATTTAACTGTTTATGACATGGGAATTACTGCTAATGGTGATATTTTATTATCTGTAAATCAGTCCAATATCCTTCAGTATGACCAGGGGACGGGAATAGTTAGACTCACACAATACCGAGTGCCTTCTAACTTACAAACAGGACCTCTCCATTTAACCAACGACAACAGGGTAATTGTAGGGGCAAGAAATAATCATCAAGCAGTTGTGGTGGTTATGGATTATAATGGCAAACACCAGATAACATTTGAGTTTGACCAAAACGGAAAACCTTTATTCACTTATCCAAAAAGTATTACCACTTGTAATGGCAATATCTGGGTGGCTGACAATACAACAGATGAAGAAAAACAGAAAGGAACTTTGACAGTATTGTCACCTAGAGGAGATGTTGAGTATGTTTACAATGGACATTCTAAAAAAGACGTGCTAAATTCTCCATTTTTCCCCACTTACTTGGTGACAACAGCAATGAACAATGTCATTGTAGCAGACCCTAAAAATGGACTTCATATCCTTAATCAGTCATCACAACTCATCAAGTTTGTTGTAGCTAGTGAAATTGGAATTAAACTTCCGTGTTGTTTGCATTATAGCAAGTCAGAAAAATTATACGTTGGAACATCAACTACAAAAGTTAGTTTGGAAAAAGCCAAACTTTATGAAATGGAGCTAAAAGGATGCTAATATAATGTGAATTCACAAATAACTTATATAATGTGAATTCACAAATAACTTAAGTGTTATAATAAATAATTACTATAGTCACAAAGAGTTTACAATTTAATCTCTCAGCATGAAAAGATTTTTTGATTGATTGAATATTGCCTAATGTTCAGCAGCAAATATATTTTACATATTCAGGACAAGCACCATGTGACAATACACTCAGCTAGATTTTTAATATAATATGCTATCTCAAGAAAGCAACAATCTGCAGTAAAACATGTCACTTTACCTAGACACAGTATTCTGACTCAGTGCTGACCAGTCTTTCCTCTTACTCCTAAATGCTACAAGCATAGCAGAATACCAGCAAATACCAATTTTAATTTTATTGGTTAGACCCAACCAGAGATCAAACCCATGACCTTTTGAATTCAAGGAAAGCGCACTAACAATAAGGCAACCCAAGCAGTTGATAAATAGAAGATACAAGCTAAATGTCAAGGTCACAAGTCAATTAAATCCTGCAGAAAGTTCAAACTCTAGAGGTCACCATATAACCTTCAACAAATCAATTCTATGACTTAATATGATGAGCTTTAATCAGCTCAAAAATAATAACCATTGACAAAACCTGTGTGTACCCTGCTGAACAGTCCATGCAACCATATTTGTTTTTTCTGTGGCCACCTTCTTCAAGTTTGATGGACAAGATGCCACACAAATGATAAATTTCATCAATAAGGAGAACCATCAAAGTTCAGTGTATGACAAAAGATTTTCAGGAAATATGTTAAGCAAAATTTCACAGTGGCGGCTATTTTAGCATGCTTGGTTGGCCAGCAAAATCACTGGATGAAAATTCAGACTGAAAAAGTACGACCTGAACATCTTTCCATCTAAATTAAGTTCGCTTCTAAATTACCTAAACTCTATGTCAAGCTTTTAAAAATCTATTCAGCCGTAATAATTTTTTCTCCCAAACTCCCCTAGCTCTGGCAAAAGGCACTTTCATTACAATAATGGACAATTTTAAAATTTAAAATCCCTATAAAGAATTTATAACTTGTTCCAGTTTTAAACAATGTATAATCTCTAAAAATTATACTGCAATTAAAATAAGTTTTTTTTTTTCATTCTAAAAAATAAACCCAATTTTATAGGAATACAACTGATAGTTTTTGTTACCAACTTATTTTTCCTAGATTCAACAAACTCTGACATTGAGTAGTGGTTTATGGAAAGATAATCTATAAGTTTCTGCATTTTACTAAAGTACGTTTCACTGAACCGAGTCTCTCATGTTTTGCCTATTATTTTTTAACGCAATAACAAGATTGAGAATGAGATTTAACTATCTTACCAGCAATAGAATATGATCTTCAAAGTATAACAAGTGTCGTTGTTTTTCTTATGCTCATGTGAAAATTGCTGATTTTTGTGAAATAATTTAACTTCATACAACATCTAAATTCTTGCATTTCTGGTACAGCCAAGCTTATTTTTTCTGACATTACGCATAAATATATGTCAATA